>BQNB010069326.1:0-33526 GCA_026074375.1 Tanacetum coccineum | reverse complement strand
TTCTCACGATCGTTAAACGGATTAGCTTGAACCAACTGAAGCAAATTCCTCTTAATCTCAAAATGATCGGCATTGATTTTTGGTAAAACAATAGCTTCTCCGTACCCTTCTGTGGGGGCACGGAGTAGCTCCTCCATGGTACCATCTGCCATAGGTGCAACAATAGTTCGAATCTCGGGTTCGACTATGTTAGAAACTTGTCTTCTCCGACATCTTGGAATTGTGACGTTTGAATTATTAGGATAATTAGAACGTCTAGTGCGCATGCACTATTTAAAGGAAAATAGAAAAATAATAAGAAAAATATATTTTTTTGGTTTTTCTAAAGTTTATTCACAATCTAATTTTAACGGATAACAAGAAAGACAACTTGAACCAAATAATCAAACTTACTTCACGGTAGCTCTTAAAAATTTTACTTTTTAAGGTGAGTCGTATCTCGTAAGTGACACAAATGGTAAGTTTTTAAATCTTAAATTCGAGCTGGGAACTTATTAATGATAATACCTCAATTGAAGGTATTATTTGTTGGTGTTCTTTTACCAACATTAAACTTTGTAACTTTTTTAAATTCAAGAGCAATATTTTTAGTATTTTTGTTTTTTTCGTCTATTTATAAAGAAAAGAAATATTTTTTTTTTACTTTTTAGTTTTTATAATTTTTGATTTTCCTTAAGCTTAACTTTCGAAACGAAAGGTTTCTCCAAAACACATCAACAAACTAATCAAACGAAAGAATCTTAACACACTTCCCGCGGCAACGGCGGACGCCAAAAACTGAATTGCAGTTTACATACATATATAAAATATAATATATATACTATGGAAAATTGCCAATTTACCCTTGAGGACAAAGGTGAAAAGGAAATTCTTCAAAATATATATAATAATATACGTATATTATCCTGGTAAAGGGTATGAATACCGGTTCGTATCCCAAAAAATGTGAATTGAATACCCTACGATTCAGTTGGACAATGTTATGAATGGATTTCAACTTTTTGGGTTGATTCCTACACGGAAAAGACAATTAAAACAATTAAATGCAAGTAAATTAACTAAACACGCGGACGAAAAACGGAAATGACAAAATAAACCCTAATTAGCACCTTTAATCCTCGAATTGTGAAATTAATAATCTAATTCTATGAGTAAAAATAAAGAGATCTGCAAAATTTGAAAACTTAACGATAAAATTTGAAAGAAATCACAAAAACGAATAACGGGAATCGAAAACCGAGCCCTAAAAGCTAAAATGCTCAAAAATAAACCTACGAGAGTCAAACTAATTTTCCTATGTTCTAAATGATAAAAGAAAATTTTCTAAAAAAGATTTTTATTTTTTTGATTATTTTTCTATTTTTTATAGTTTTTTTAATGAAAATAAATGATAAAAAATACTAAATGAAATATAAAAATTCTATAAAAATTACAGAAATTAGCTAAGACTAATTAAATCCTAGGAAAAATAAGCCCGAGCTCGCAGCTTATTAAATAAGCTGTGAAATAAGCTTTGACAACTTATAAGGCTTATTGGCCAAAAGTGACTATAAAGAAATAAAGTGTGGCAAAGCTTCTTATGAAAAAAATACCCAAGGGCACAGCAGTAAGGAGTGGGAGTGTGTGTGTTTATAAGAGGTTGAGGTGTTGAGGTCGGGGGTTCGAGCCTTGCTCACCCCCGACTTCCACTTCCTTTTTTTTGGTTTTTATGAAAAACTTAAAGAACAAAAGTTGTAGAGGACAACTTTTTAAGCAACTTTAATAAAGATACTATAAGCTGAAACTCAAAAATAAGCTCTTAAAGAGCTTATGAAAATAGCTGTTTCAGAAACCAAGCTATTGTAAGCCTAAAAGCTACTTCTCACTTAAATGCTTGCACACAACTCATTTTAAGCTCAAATTTGAAAACAAAAACTGTCCTAGATAGCTTATAACATGAAGAAGCTAATTTTTAAAAGCTAATTAACCTAATAACTCATTAAGCTAACTAAATTTACTAATCTAAATGACAAACTCAGAAAATTACTATAAGAGCTTAAAAACTAAATAAGCTAAATAGCTCAATAAGCTATTATAGGACCTGAGCTTTTGGAAACTTAACAAACTAGATATAAGCTAAAAATCTAATTCATAAAAATATATTCTATAAGCTAAAATTCTAGATTTAGTAACTACAAATTACTTACTACTGTTTTTGGATTTTTGAGGATTTTTGATGAAATTTAAAAGCAAATTAAACCTAGAGATTAAGCTAGAAATTTGAAAACAAGTTTTAAACTAACTTATACTATGTCTAAACTATAAGCTTACTCGATTTTAAAACCTAAAGCTTATATAAACTAGCTTAAATGCTAATGAAAAGATCAGCAGTAGTAACTGTGGTTACTACTGCTGATGCAATTGACCAAAGGCCAAAACACAAATGCAGGTGTCCTTAAGGGACAACCCTGCACTACACACTCTTTTTGAGTGTGTCTAACTCAACATAAACAAGATCCAAGCTCAATGAGGCTTGAATCAAGTTTTTAACAATCAACAGAAAGGGAGAATTCCCCTGGTGCAGGCACAAAGTAAACTAGCTTTAACTTTTAAAAATTTGCAAAATGAACTTTGAAAACTCTTTTACTACTCATTTTAATCCAAATCTAAACTAGTTCTAAAACTTTTATCAATTCCCTTTTGCTATTAAAGGTCAAACTGCATTAAACCAAACACCCCTTTATACTTATGACAAATTTCTTTTAAGCTTGAGATTAAAATCTAGTGGACAAAACTTTAATACCAGATAACAATTAGCTTATAACAAGCTTAACAAACATAAATCCAAAATCAATTAAGCTAGAATTAAGAATCTAAAAGCTAAGCTACTTATTTTTGGTTTTTTTAGCTTTTGAGCTCTAAAAGGCTTTGATTCACTAAAAGGCTTGCACACAATTCATTATAAGCTTAATTTTAAAAACAAAAGCTGTTCTAAATACCTTAAGATGCGTAGAAGCTAAATTTAATAAGCTAACTTAACTGGAAACACTATAAGCTATCTTAATCCTATGATCTAAGAGGTAAACTCAGGTACTACCAAGATAAGCTCAAAAACTAGATAAGCTAGTTTGCATAATAAGCTAAAACAGAAACTGAGCTTTTAACAACTTAACTACCTACTTATAAACTATTGATTCAAATCATTAAAAAAAACAAGTACTAAAAGCTAGAAATCCAAATTTAAAAGCTAAGACTAGTTAATACTGTTTTTGGCTTTTTTAGATTTTTGATGAACTTTTAAGACTAAATTAATCCTAAGTAATAAGCTAGAAATTGAAAACAAGTTTTAAAATATCTTAACCTTTATCTAATCTATAAACTTACTAAATTTTAAATTCTAAATCCTACTAAAGCTAGCTTAAATGATGCTAAAAAGACAGCAGTAGTAACTGTTGTTACTACTGCTGATGCAAATGACCAAACGGGTAAACCAAACTTGCAGGTATTCTTAAGGGATAACCCTGCACTAGACACTCCTATTGAGTGTCTAAGAATACCTAGCAAACAAAATCCAAGCCTAGGAAGGCTTGGATCAAATTTTAACAATCAAAGAAAAGAGGAAAAAGTCCCCTGGTGCAGGCACAAAGTAAACTAGCTTAAACTTTTAAAAATTTGCAAACTGAACTTTGAAAACTCTTTTACTACTCATTTTAATCCAATTCTAAACTAGTTCAAAAACTTTTATCAATTCCCTTTGACTATTAAAGGTCAAACTGCATTAAACCAAACACCCCTTTAAGCTTATGACAGATTTCTTTTAAGCTTGAGATTAAAATCTAGAGGACAAAACTTTAATACCAGATATCAATTAGCTTATAACAAGCTTAACAAACATAAATCCAAAATCAATTAAGCTAGAATTAAGAATCTAAAAGCTAAGCTACTTATTTTTGGTTTTTAAGTGATATTAAGACAGTTTATGAAATACTAAGATTTAAGATACCTAATGCTAAAAACAGATGAACAAATATCACATTTAGATCGAGACAATCACAAATAAGCTAACTAGAAAGCAGAATAAGCAAGCAATAAGCAAATAAGCAGATCTAACTAAGAAATTTTAAGACAAGGAAATTAAATGAAGAACTTACAAGTTGCCTTAGCAAAATAAAGGCACAAAGGCTCAAATGAGCTTATCTACTAGCTCTAGCATATCCTTATGGATAAGCTAGTAAAAGTCCATGGAAGCTCATCCCTTGCTAGCTTCCCTTCCATTAGCTTATAAGTCAAATATTCCAAATATTAAGCTGATTTTAGATGTTTAAGTAGATTAAATAAACAATTAGCTCAATCACAAGCTTATAGAGTTGTGAGAGCTTATTACAAGCTTTTGACATAGTAGCTTATATAATTGAAAGTGATAAGAGCTTGTAGTAAATAAAACAGATTAAGCAAAATAGAATGTTTTTATTAATAACTGAAAATGATTACAATGCTTTAAAAAACAGAAATTACAATAAGCTTGAAAATTACTCAACTTAAACTAAAAGCTGAAAATACATTTTAACTAAAAATTAAAAGCTAGACTCCCTCCTTTTTTTATGTGTGAGATGTGTGTCTATTTATAGCCATCTCCTGATCCTTCTAGACCCTTGTCAGTTAGACGCTCCTTATTAAAAAATTTTTTTCCCATATAGACGTACTTTCCATAATCATTGGATCATAGATGTGAGCCTTGGATTGATTTGGGACTACCATCAGATTGCCAACGTGGCATAGTCTTTGTGTCAAGGATTAGTGATTGTGTTTCTTGTGGTGAGTATGTTTAGGTAAAACCTTCATTGCCTGTGCTGCATTTCTTCCATCTGTGGCATTCCTTTAATGGGATTGACCAATGAGGGCTCATGACTGACGTTTATTTCTGCCAAGGTGTACTTCACCACTTGAATTGTCCCTCTTGCCCCTTAATTGTCATTTGCCCCTTGTTTTAACCTCGAGTTAATTGGGGAAGATAATGAACAGTGTAAAACTGTTTTTCCCGCTCACTTTTTAACTGAAAGAGGGGTGTATGTTTGACTCGGTTATTTGGGCCTTTAACTTGGGATTGGGCCTTGGGTTTAATTATGGTAAACGAATTTGGGCTATGGAATGGGTAAAGGGTTAACATGTTGGTTTATTAGTTAACGGGTGTTAACTAACTTATGACTTAGGGACCATTTGTGTAATGTTGGAATTTATGAGGGACGGAATTGGTATTTTTGGGTTATTTGTCTTTTAGCGTTTGACTTTTGTTGACCAATAGTTGACTAGAGTTTGACCATTGGCTATAGAATCCCCGACTTCTTTTGTGCTCTTCCGTTCTTATGTTCGTGTTTGCCCGGTTTTAACCGTTTTCTTGTGGTTTTTGCTTTATCCATACCTGCACATACAAAACACAAAAACAAGCATATCTTTGCCATTTTTATTATGTTTTTTGTCTTTATTGGGTTTATTTTGATATAAAATGGATATGTGTTTTCATACATATCAGACTTCTACATCTTTAACGTTCCTGACGGGGTAGGATTTGGTTCCGCCAGCCAATCCAAAGATATGGTCAGTCTCCTCTAATAATCTGATGTTAAGCTTTTTGAAGAGGTAAAGTGGGATTATATTTACGCATAATCCTAGATCAACTAGTGTGTCAAAAGGTTTTGAGTCCCCTAATCTACAAGGTAGAGTGAATAGCCCGAGGTCTCCTATTTTTGCAGGTGTTTCTCCTTAAACAAATACTGATCCCTTTTAGGCCTAGTTCTAGACTCTCAACATATTTCATCTTCAAGGGTTGGTTTGGGTTCCTCCGGTTGTTGTGGTTCGATGATTACATCATTAAAATGTGCCTTGATAGCGTTGATCGAGGTGGACGGGTGAGATAAACATTGAGGATCGATAATTGTGTAAGAACGAGCAGACAAAACTAGATGGGTCCCCAGTTTTGGGTTCTTAACCGTATCACTAGGTAGTGTTCATGTTATTCGGTCGATGATTGCCTTTAACACTGTGTCGATTTTGTTGGTCATCTTGCTTTGGTGTTGTTTGAAATTGGCTTCAAACTTGGATAGTGTAGCATCTTGAGATGCCATGAACTCGGAAACCAGTCCTTCTATATTTTATTGATTGTTAAAATTTTGAGGACGGTTGTTGAAGGAACGGTTCGGGATTAAACTGTTGGGTTAGAACCGGTTAGATGAGTTTGAAAAATTATTTTGAAAATTTTGAGGTTGTTTCCACCTAAGGTTCGGGTGACTTTTCCATGACGGATTATAGGTGTCACCAAGATTGTTTTGCTCAGGCTTAAAGGTATACCACTTACCTCCCGCTTTATCGGTACGCGAGGATGCGTACTCAACAAAGGCTTGTTTGGGGTTTTCCATGCCCTTCTGAGTGTCGTGGGGACCACTGCAGATTTCATATAGGGTAGTGATTTTGTTTACTTAGGTAGGTTGTGTCAGATCAAGATGAGCTTCCATCAAGCGTTGGACTTGATTTTCGAGCTCGATTAGATGGCGGTCGGATGTACTCAGGACATCTTGAGGAAAAGTGATTGCCTTGACCGGCTTAGCGAAATCCCTTGGGTCGTTCCAACTTTTGTTGTCATAGAGGGCGAGGTCCTCTAATATTGCCTAAGCTTCTTTGGGGTTGAGGTCATGAAGCTTACCATCGACCGATTGGTCAATGGTTCATCTTGTAATGGGATTGACATGGCCATAAAAAATTTGGACTTGGAGCCAAAGGTCTATGCCATGATGAGGGACTTTTTGGAGTAAGTCCTTGAAATGAGTCCATGCTTCAGATAAAGATTCTCCATGATGTTGTTGGAACATCAGGATATTGTTGCAGAGTTTTGCAGTCCTTCCCGGTGGAAAGAATTGAGCAAGGAATCGGGTAGTAAGATCCTCCCATGTGGAGATGGATCTTGCTGGAAGGCGTTCAAGCCAATTGCTAGCTTGATCGCGTAGGGAAAATTGAAATAAACACAGGCGCGTTCTTTCCCTATTTTCACCGTCAAGGTCAAGTGAGTCCACAAGTTTAAGGAAATCCTTAAGGTGTTGATTTGGATCCTCGGACCGAAGTCCGTGGAATGAGCATCCATTTTGCACCAACCGGATGGTGTCGAATCGAAGAGGCACCACTTTACAAACAGATAACACGAAGAAAAGATATACTACAAGAAAGCTAATATGCGGGAATTAAATATTACTTGAAATGATTCGAGCAAGTAGAACTAAGCTAAACAATGATCAGAACCTAACTATTCCCCAGGCAGCGGCGCCAAAAACTTGATGTGCGGTCGTCGTAGGACTTCTACACGAGAAGTTTTACAACGGATTCAAGCAAGTGAACTAAGTCTAAACTTATGATCAATACCTAAACTATTCCCTAGGCGGCGGCGCCTAAAAACTTGATTGCGACGTCGTAGGATTCTATCACTGAGAAGTTTTCAACTCCCTTGGCAGTGCACCTATTCTATTGTAGTAGTGTGTTAGGCAGATCGGGGTTGTTTATCGTTCACTCGAGGAATAGGTTGGGAAGGCTTGATCACAGTCTAACAGAATTCTAAGGGTTGAGAGAAGATTATTTTTGTATTTTTATATTTTATGGAAAGTAAGTAAATCATATAATTGGAGAGAGGTTTGGTTTTAGTCTGGTTTTAAACTTGATTATTAACTAAGCTACTGGTGATAACAATAAGATAAAAGACTGTGTTTATTTAATCATGTATTACTCCCTAGATTGCTTCTCCTAGTGTTGTTGCCTTGTCACACTTGTGATGATCTGTGTAACTATTTCCTAAAGCATGAACGAATTACACGAACCCGCCGTCTACTTAGTATGCCGCTAGAGCAACGCACATGCAAGGTAGTATGAAGACTATTACACGGCCCCTAGGAGTACACTAAGGGCTTGTGAAATATATAAGAGTGGATAACCATATATGAGGGCAAAGAAGTATGAGAAGACTATTACCCGTTGTATCTTTTCTACAAATTACGTTTTCCTAGACATAATAAACAGCAATACTAGAACAAATAGCTGGTTTTTAAGACTATACGTGCACATCCATCACAAGAAGCAACTCCACTAAGTTCTACATTCTAGGTTTCATAACAATCAAATAAAACACAATTGGAGGTTTAGCCAAGCATGTTAAGTTAATGCAAAGAACATTAATTCAAACAACACATAGACATATTGAATGATTAAGTAAACCTTACTTGATTAAAACATGAATTGGAAGAAGTACAATAGGGTTTTTAGACCCTAAAATCGTCTCCTACATATGCTAAACGAACTAGGGTTCGTACCCTCTTTTTATTCTAAAGTTACACATTCAAAACCCTAAATTTGAGTTTGTATATATAGGGAAAAAGCTATGACGGCGTCGCGTTTTAATCATGACGGCGTCATGAAAGAGAATATTCTATATAATAGGCTGGGTCGTATGCTCTGACGCCATCGTGAAATCATGTGACGCCGTCTTGATCTTCGTGGTGACGGCGTCACGTTGTATCTGTGACGCCGTCTCCAGCCACTGTAGAGAATTCTTGATCAATGTTGGTGTAGGTCCGTAGTCTTGTCCTTTTCTTCTCCAAATGAGCCCAAGTCACGTGTAATTCTTACAAATGTCTTCCAAATGAGAAATACCTGAAAAGAATGATTAAGTACCTATTTTGGGCATAAATGCACGATTTAAGGGGTTATAAACGACCCCCGATAAAGTGTATAATATGACATCACCTCTCATAAACTTTTACACGTTCAATTTTAATTTTCAACGTTTAGTTAAATCGCGTAAACTAAAAATAAATAATCAATGTAAACCGACATCAAACAAATAAAAAGTTTACGTCAAACAAGTATTATATTATTTTTACAAGGATAATTTATAACTTTTCATATTTTATTTTTATTCGTTACGTAAAACGTTTACATTTCGCAAAAAAAAATACATTCGGGCATACACGGAAGCACCAATACCTATCTATACTTTACCAAATACCCACTTTTATACCCTCAATACCTAAAAATGTAAGTCATTGCCTACATTAAACCATACAGTATATGGCCGGTTTATATGCACGTAACGCAGAATAAAACACTTAACCGCCATAGTATCAACTCTTATTAATGTATACCTTCCATTTTCCTTTCCAACTTAACATAGTAAATTAGCATAATTTATAATGTCCTCCTCTTCCTTAGGGAGGAGGAGAGCTCTTACACATTAGGTAGCCTATATCACCAGTTGTTCACATAGTTTAAGCTAGGTTGTTTCCTTTAATACTACTTACTATATAAAGGAAAGCCTTATGTTAATAATTCCACCCACTCATTTCTTGCACGGTTAAACTCTATTATTTCTATCTTCTTTCTTCTATACCTCATGGCTCCAATTAGTAAACAAGAAACATTCATAGTTTTGATTTTAACAAGGGTATAAGCATACAAGTATCATTAGGGTGATAATCTAAGGGGTTTCTAAGGTGTTCCAAGAGTTAGGGTTTGTAAATCAAGGGTTTCTAAAAAGGTTTTAGGTTAAAGAAATTTAAGGTTCTTGATTTGGGTTTACATCTCATTCACTCACACAAGATCCATATTAATCTCTATACTTTCATTTGATTATTTCATTCATATATAAATTTATATTTATTATTTAGTTACATTACCACTAATTATTTTATAAAGTTTATAAAATAAAATGATACATAATCAATTTTGACTCTAAAGGGAAATGGTGTTTAATATACGTTAGAATACAAAAAAATGTTGTATTTGTTGTTATACTAGTGTTAAATTAATTTATTAAAATTTATAGACTAATTCATGGTAACAATTCTATTATATAAAGTATATAAATAATAATTCAGGGAAGACATTATACTTGGTATTTGGGCAAATTCATGGACATATATATTGGAAGACATTAAAGTATACCAAATATGTTGTATTAATTAAATTAGAAGACTCATAATAATTTAATTATGGCAAAACATATGAAAATAATTCCTAAAACATATAAATTCGAACTAACTGAACATTCTGTGAGATTTCGACATTTTTAAAAATTTGGGACATATTTTATTATAATAGTACTTTTCATAAGGATTCTAGATCTATAAGAAACTCGAAAAACGAAGCAATAACAAAGGAGATATGAGTTTTACAAGTTTAAGTTTTATAAATATAATTTTATAAACAATTTACTGTTCATACCTTGACACATATTTTATAAAATCTGTGGGTATTTTATTTGAATAGATATTCTTGCCACGATTCCAAATCTATAAAGAATGCTAAAATCGGAGTTAAAATGAGTAAGTTATGAGTTTTTAAAGTTTACGGAAAAGTATATAAACATTTCAGTTTTTAAAACTATAAAAATTGTGAGTTTTTCCAACAGAAACTGTAACGTGATTTTTGAGGGCCTTCGAGTCCGATTCGGCCCAAAGTATATAAAAACTACAAAGTTATCAAATAATGACGTTTTACTGTTTAACCTTGAATAATAATCAATTTATCGTACGTAGTAGATATTTAATTTAGAAATTATTAAAAATGTGTAAACTTTTATAAATAATTTTCTGCACTTTTATAAAAATATTACAAATGCTGTTTGGAATTTAAAATGTAGTTTACGAGTGTTTTCGGGTAAGTTTGGGCTATAAAAACCGTAAGAAATAATGTAGTATTACTTATATAATATTTATAAACACTTTTAACTTTATAAATATTATTTTATAAAACAATTAAACTATTTATATACTATCATTATATAAATACTAAAAATATTAAATCAAGTATCATTAACAAATAATCAATTGTTGGGCAAGGATAATATTTTTACGAACCATATACATAGACATTTATTTAACAAGTACAATTTAACTATTGTTTTTCGACTTTTTTAAAAATAAATAAAAAAGTATTAGGTGGTGGTATAACTCTATAACTTACGATGTTGTATTTATATTAAATACATTATACTTATATGACCTATAATTAATTAGGTTGCATATCGGATCGTTTGCGACGATTACCTTGTTCATTTTGCGTTAATCACTACTTTCACTAGAGGTGAGTTCATAGCCCCTCTTTCACTTATTTTACATTTACTCTACAAAATCACGATGGGGTGAGAATAACTTTGCTCATTTACAACTTATGTAGATATCCTTTACAATCTCCTTTACATACTCTTCTACCTTACTTGTGTACTTATTGAGTTCGTAACCATTTAATACTCTAGAGATTCATGACGTTTTATAAACTCATTACGTGATTGATTACAAATCTTTTTCATTTCTACGGTGAGTTGAAGATACATACTTCCGTGTTTTACTTTATGGACCCAACAAATTTACTTTTACTCAAATGATTACGGATTAGCTTAGGTTGCATGAACTGTTAATTACTCGAAGGGTAAGCGCGAATGTTATAAAATAGATCTATTGGGGATTGACAACCCCCAGTTCGGCCTTTGATTAAGCTCGCACTGTGTTCGAGATCGAAACTATCGAACATCTACCTTGTCGGATCTACGACTGGTCTTAGAGGCCTAGGCTGCACAACATAACGCATGAAAAAACTTTACCATGCTTGAATTAAAGTTGGCAGACTGAATCAAGTCTATGTCGAAGTGTTAGTCAGTTCGTGAATCTTAAGGGTATAATCGTTAGTAATTCCATACTCCTTATGTTGGCATACTAGGCATTTACATACCTTGAAAATGTTTGGATATTGACGTCATTTTCAAGTAGCATACTCTTTAATCAATTGCGGTCCAACTTTTATACAATCTTTGATTCCAACATTTTAACAAACGCATTTTTGGGTGGTTCGTGTTTACACACATTTTGAGAAAACCTATATATTTGAGTTTATGCGTTGCAAGTCTTGTATGGGCGGGACCTGTAACACGGTAAATTTGTATATATAGTTTTTTGTGATTTACATTTACATTTACAAAAATCTATGAACTCACCAACTTTATGTTGACATTTTTAGCGTGTTTTTCTCAGGTGAATTAGTTGCTTGGCTTACTTGATGTGACATTGGAGTCTAACAATACAAGATTACTTTTCAAACGACACATTTTCGTGGTTCGTTCTCTCAAGTCTTGTGCAAAGGGTATTACGAAGGAACGCTACCGGACCCGTATTCTCGCTTTGCGACCCAATTTGGGGGTGTGACATGTTCAGTAATTGTGAGGACGTGTGGTGTCCCTTATAGCCTTACCTCTAGATTTTCCCATTAGAGTTTTCCCAACAAAGTCAAAAATTGGGGGATTCTTATGGAGACGGATAGTAAACCGATCGATGCACATTAGACATAGTTTCTTGGATTCCCACAAAATTAATTTTTTGCTCATAACACAGTCTTTGTACCCATCCTTTTTATGAGCTTCTCTTACACCTCTAATATTCAAGGAGAGAATATTCATTGATCGACCGTGTGATCTTTATTTTCAAGAATACTTGCAAAGTCCCGCTCTTTCCCAACCATATTGAACCCAATTTGTTTCCAACATCCAAAGTATTATCTACCTCATTTGACTGTGAGCTGGTATCCACACTATATTTAGTGAGGATCCTGATGTTACAATGGTTGATTTTAGAAACGAAGTCCGAAATTGCCACTGTTTCGGTATTGAAAGAGGTTGAGGGACTTGGTTTAGACAGGGACGTGGTTGTTTTAACTAAAATGTTTTATATGTAGTTGATTTATGGCCAGATTCTCACACGATTACTCTACCTAGAGATTTCTCGGATCATTGCCCTTTGTTATTATCGAACTTTGGAGCTGATTATGGGCTCATCCCCTTTAAGCTATATAATAGTTGGCTTCAACACAAAGACTTCCCATCTATTGTCCACAACATTTGGAATTCCATGACTCTAAGCCCTCTTTGCAATGTGAGTTTACACCCTTCTGTCAGCTTCTAAGTCCAAAACTGCTGCACCTAAGTCCAATATTAAAAATATAGGCTGTCAAAAGAGTAATAAGAAAAAGAAAAGATCTGCTTCACTTGCCTCTACGAAATAAAATAGACACATTGGACACAAAATCTAAAGTATCCTTCCTAACTGATTCTGAAATCATCTCAAGAAACATGTATGTTAAATCGCTAACTGATCACGAGCACTCTAATATCATGGACCTAAAGCAAAAAAAAATAATTCGTTGGCTCGTTTAGTGGCGATGAAAATTCAAGATTTTCTCCATGGTTATGATCAACGTAAAAGGAAATTTGTTAGGATATATTTCATCCACCAAACACAAAAATATAGAAAAATTAGTTTTTAGATGAGAGAAAGGTTAAAAAACAAAGAAAAATGGTTACTTGTTTCACAAAAGAAAAATGAGAAGCAACAACACCCTCTCCACACTTGGAGTAGGGCTTTAAATAGTTCCACAGAGAGGGGACTAATTCTTGTAGTCTGTTAGTTGGGTCAGTAGTACATAGAACAAATGGGCTTGAGCCGACAATAGGCCCAACTAGCTTAACTAAATTCCCGAAAACTACGTTTTCCTATACAAGGCTCGGGATTGTTTAATGACCATCACTTTACTAAATATCACGGCTAACAATCTCCCCCTAAGGGGTGGTCATTCAATTGTAGATCCTTCTTGTGACGTCTTGAGTCTTGAGCCTTGTATTCTTGGGAATTCTTTTGAAGATACTTTTGCATGCTTGTGATCTTGGATCTTGATCTTTAACTTGATATACTTTGACAAAATACTGATATCGTGGTCTTTGGCCTTGATTTGTCTTGACTACTGAGATATCTAAATCTTTATCCTTGTTTCTTTATGCCGCCTTGCGATCTTGTGTCTCCACCCTCATGCTCAAGATCTTGAAAGCTTGCTAACAATTCTCCCTCAACATTTTCTTTAACATTGTTTTACTTGAACCACAAAATGTTCTTATGAGGAAGTGCTTGATCATCAGAGATCTTCGGAAGATTTTGATAGTTGATCTTTCATCTGATATGAATCTTTGTGGTTTGGAGGCATGAGGTCTTGAATCTTGAACGTCATTGGACTAGAAGGCTGCTCAAAATACCGTCAGGAAAACTACAAGTATTGGTTAGAGATAAAACATATATGGACGATAAGGGTCTTTGTCATTTCGTCGTATATGGTTGCACTACCACGGTTCCGTTAATCAGGCTAAGTAACTGCTAAGGATCAGGTAGAATTCAAAAGAATCTCCTCTTAGACAAGGTTTCGAAGCTTGCACTAGCCGTTCTCGGTACGGAGCTTCGCGTCTCAAGCAGACAAACTGTAAGGGCGTGGGTAGCAGATAGTTACTATCTTTCTGATTGAGTCGTTCAATTCTATTACTGGGAAACAAGTATGATTCATGTAGAATCGCACCATGTTTTTCTTCCAGTAGACACAAGTTTGATTCATATTGGAATCTCGCTACGTCACCTACCAAGAGCTGTTTGTCGTTGGCTCAAAAGGATTTCCATCTTCACTGGGAATACTAAAGAAGTATCACTCTGATGTTCTTGGCAATTATTCACAAGGGGATAATGCGTAGGACTTATGATACAAATGTTATATAATGATGTACAACATTTTGTATATTCGAATTTGTGTCCTAGTGAGATTTTTGATGGATCTCGTTGGCTCTAGACTCTATAAGTGCTCATTTGTTATTTGGTAATCGGAGGCTGGAGCGGACTGCCACCTTTTCAATATCTCCGATCTCGGGTATGAGAAGCCGATATGAAATGGTTGATCTTCCGTGAGAAATGGACAACAGAAATCTTTTGAGGAGATTCTGAGTGGCTAAGGAGGGTTGGTGCATTGCATCCTGGGTCCATGTATGACTTGTCTTCAATATCATTAATATCTTTGGATTACAGTTGATTAGGCATTGACCCCGGTTTCTGCCTAAGTGTATGGGAGGGGTTCTTTCTTTTCACCCTTTGTCCTTTACAATTCTTTTTCATTCTTCAACCCCTTCTAATGTCAACCACGGTCCTTCATTATCATCCTGGTTGTGGATTGTTCCGGTGATAAACTCATGCCTTGGATATACATTTTTCCCAATTCATTTACTCCTTTTTTCAAATCATACCTAGGACATTCTACTCTATCTAGAGGAAAGTACCTGGGTGATCCTCGGTTCGGCTTGTATCATGGAACAGACATTCTAAACCTTAACGCCTTATAACCCCTGAGAAATAACAGCTTGGTCGGTCTTTATGATATTGCCCATGAAGATCCATAAAACCATTTGATTGAAAAAAAATCAATCAACGTTTTGTACTGGTAGAAATCATTTGAGACACATGTAGAGGTTCCAGAGTTACCAAAAAGCTCCCCCCTACTATATGCATCATATTATGAAAAGAGTTTTGCACATGCGTGGTAGGTTTAGGAACGCACTTATAGATTGAAGATTTCGTATCCATTATTAATCCGTGTGATCACATTTTAATCACTATTTCTCCCCCTCCAAAAATTGCATATGTGTTTACAATTTTGGACAATTAGGTTGAATTAAAAAACAAACTTAATTCCGGATTCTCAATGAGCCTAAACAAGTCAGGGGAGAACAGGAGTGCCTGAGGATGAATTCATATTAGTATACTCCCCCTAATTATAGAATAGATTGAAAGCTTGGAGGGGGAAGTTTGTTGAGCACAACATTTTGAAAAGAATTTAAAATTTTCTTTTTGAGAATATCTTGAAAAATTGTGCCCCTTCAAAAGGTAAAATGGAGATATATCATGATTTACCTTCATTTTCCTTAAAAATTTCCTCTTGAGCATTCAAATACCTTTGAAGTTTATCTGACATTGCTTCAAGGATTCCGAGAAGATATGAGCTTTCTATATTCGTTGTTTAGGGATAAATTGTACATAAATGAAACAATTTCCTATTCTTTGGAGACGAGTCTAGCTGACATTTGCTTTGAAAGTGTAGAGAGAAAAAAATGATGAAAGGACATGTTGGAAAAAGTATTTAAAACTCTTGTTCGACAAACTTATTTATTCACCTGTGTTAAGATTAATCAAATTTCTATGGTGCGCAAATGTTATCGATTGTCGAGAGACATTCTGGAGTAGATTCTTTTGGGATTTTTGAAATTTTTGATTTTGTATTTTTGCTTTTATAGGTTTTATATCTTTTTGTATTTTTCTTTTTCTTGGGTTTTATATTTTGTATTTTGTTTTTCTGATAACCTATATAACAAAGATTTACTGAGATTTTGCATCAGACGTTCAAAGTTCTTTATGGAGATAAGTGCGCATACCAAGGCGACGCAAATAGTTGAATCGGTTTACTGGAAGAGCTTTGGTTTTTGAAGAGGTCGGCCAGTTGGTTAAGCCGTTTCTTGACCAAAATACAGTTCAATGTGTACCTTTTTCCACGTTTTGGTCCTTTATGAAATGGTAGCGGACAGCGATGTGTTTTGTTCTTGAGTGTTGGACCGGGTTGCAGGATATGGCTATGGCTGATTTCGAATCACAATAGATTGGAATCTTGTTGAAGTTAAAGCCATAGTCCGTTAACTGTGTCCGCATCCAAAGGACTTGGGCACAGCAACGGATATAGAGACAACATATTCTGCTTTCCGCGGTAGAAAGCGCAGTACAGTCTTGTTTTCTTTGAGGATCCAGCTAACCAAACTTTTCGCCCCTAAGAATAGAGCATCCACCGGATTGTACTCTTGAAGGTGTTTTACATCCCGCATAGTCAGCATCTGAAAATCCGGTTTTATGTTCCAATACCAGATTCTTCGAAATACCAAAGAACCGTATATGTAACGGTTCCCCGGAGATAACAAAAGATCCTTCTAACTCCTTGAGGTGCGTCTCGGTCTCTGGCTTAGCTCTCGGGGTTACCCGAGACATAAAACATAGTAGCATGTACAATGTTCCGGTTACTAGACGTTAAGTACAGTAGGGCCCACAATCATGCTACGATATTTGGTTGCATCGACTGGAGGACCATTTTGATCAGTCAAGCTTGTCTTTGATTCTCCATTGGAGAGCAGTACCAACGGGATCACAAGTTTACATTCCATATATTTTTTTTAAGTGATTTCTAACACGTAGTTGGACTGGTTTATAAAGATGCCTACGGAGGGGTTGGTTAACTTGTAAAACAAGAAAAAACGTCATTACCCCATCATCGATCATTTCGAAGCGGCCTTTTCATGGTGGTCAGAAAATAGTTGGGTTATACCTAGGGTTCTGTGGTAGACCAAAGCATAATATCATCAACATAGACCTGTACTACTAAGAAGATGTCGTCGTCTCGAAGGTCTTATAAAACATCGTTGGATCAATTTATGCCTTTGAAGAAGTGATTTGTAGGAGAGAAATGTTGACAATTCATCGTACCATGCACCTTGGAGCTTCTTTAACCCTGTATAGTGCTTCTTTAACTGTAGAATGCTTGGTGATCGAGATCGATGAAAACCTTCAGGTGAACGACGTTACACATTCTTCTTTGAGAGTTACCATGAAGAAAGCAGTTTTCACGTCCATTTGAAACACAGTGAACGATTTGTGTGCAGCATATGCCAAAAATATACTGATAACTTCCATTCTAGCACCAGGAGCAATAGGATTCTTCATAAATTATTCCTTCCTCTTGGCGGTACCCTCTCACAACCAGACGAGATTGTTTCGGGATGACCGTGTTCTCTTCATATGCGTGTTTTTAAATATACCATTTCAACGTGAGAGGTTTTATGTTATCCGGGAGGAAGAGGAAAACTAACACCCATACATCAAGCCTTTTTGAAACTGATAAGAAGCCTTCTTGCAGTGATTCAAATCCATGCAGGGATTCGGTCATAGCCTCTTTGACTTTTTGGGTTCCCACTGTTGCTTACCGTTAATGCGTACATGCACATGTCACCATCGGGTTGCAGTTGTTCCTGGTCAAACATGGTCGATTGAGGGATCTCCAGATCCACTTGTCCCTAAATGGGTTGATCTTAGTCCTTTGAAACTCATGAGGGTATGGCTTGTTAAAACTTTCATGCTTTGTCGGATGGATCCCCATATTGTGAGGATGATGATTCAGCATCACTTGTGGAATTAGGGTAGCAAAGGGATTTACAACTTATTATTGCATCGAACATAGCCATTATGGAACATTGTCAGGCAATTGTTGCGGTTTGATGCTGAACATGTTCTGTGTTTCGAGCTCGTCAACATCTGTGAAGCAGTTGGCAATTTGTAGCGTGAGAAGGATGAAATTGTTGTGTCGGTGTTGTGTCTGCTGGTGTTGTAGTTGCCGTTGGGTGTCTGGAGAGCTTGAGGTTGCTGTGCTGCATGGACAGTTCTTGGAGCAGTGGTCGGTTGACCCCAATAAAATCTTCATACAGAGCTTTCAAATTTCGAAGTAAATCCAGATCACCTTCAGTTGGGTTTTTGAGTTGTTATGTTGAAGGGCATAAGTAAGATCGAGTCTGAACTTGATTGTCCAGAAGTCATGCTTTGATAGCCCGGGTTTTGACACTGCTTTGTTCAAATAGCCATGCTGAAAGTCATCAAATTGACACCATTATTGTCTCCATTGATTTTCTTTGTCCTTCGGTTGTAAAAACCCTGTAAGACTGTGATATCAGCAGGAATAACAATGAAAAAGCCAATATCACCTTTGTGACCAAGCATCCCAATATCTTCACGATCATTATTGGATAACAGTGAGCCCCGAATACATGTAGAAAGGAGTTATCCGGTTTTCTGCCGGTAGATGAGCTCGTATGGTGTTTTGTTTAAAATCGTACGGTGAATGATTGTGGAGCGCGTTTTGAGTGTTAGCACGCAGTAGCAATTGCTTCAGCCCATAAGAATTAAACGGTGCATGACGAGAAAATATCAAATTGTCTAGCAGCCTCAAACTAAGTCCGTTTTCTTCGTTCCACTATCCATTTTGTTGAGGTGTTCGGTCAGAAGAGCTTGGTGAGATGATGCCAACACTAATCAAAGTTTCTTTACAGGATTTGATTTTTGAATTCTGTGCCGTTTATCGGTTCTTTGTGTGTGACAGGTGACTGTAGTAGGACTAGTAATTCGCTTCAGGAAGGTTTTAATCATTCTGGTGCTTCCTCTTTTGATTGAGAAAATGTACCCATGGTGTAACGAGAGTAATAGTCTCAATCACCAAAACATATCGCTTGTGTCGTCCATTTATGCTAGCAATTTCATTGGACCCTACAAATCCTTATGACGATGGTGTGATAACCTGGCCGGCTTAGAATTTGGAACTGGTTTGGGTGGGTTGGGATGCCCTTTTGCTTTTTTCCTTGCTCACATGAGGGACAAAGAGCTCTTTAGGATATTTGAATTTTGGAAGACCGGAGACTAGGTCGTTTATTGGCAAGGTCAATGATGGTGTCCAAAAATTGGAGGTGGATTAAAGTTGTGCCATACACCATGACTTGGTGTTAGATGATGCTCGAGCCATGAGGCAAACTTGGGGATTTTGGATATGCATAGGCCATTTCATGGAGAAGATGATGGTATAACGGTTTGTTGACGTTTTTCCTTACAGCAAAATCAACTACATCAAGATTTCTGGACAAAAACATGGTTCCTTCTGAAGCAACTCTAATGCTGAATCCACAGAACTGTACCAAACCCTGCTATGAGTGAGGAAGAACAGATTGTGCCCCAAGCCTCCCGAAAATGACCCTGGTGATCAAAATATTGCCAATTGAAGATCACCGAAACCCAAAATGGCGCAACATGATCATTTCCAAATGCGAACGGTTCCAAAAACCTTCCAGTCGAAATTGATGACAAGGTTTAGGGTTCTTCCGGTCATAAGTTGGAGCAAAAACCCGAGTCGGACACACCAATAAACAAATTTGGTATAACTGCCAAGAAAAGAAGTGGAATTTGGGAATACGTTTGATTGTTAGGTTCCGAAGGGTTAGAAGTACAGCATTTATACATTTAGAGCAGTCAGATTATCTCTGATTCACTGGATGTGGATTATTTTTCCCTTTAATGTCTAAAATCTTCCTGTTGGTGACCACCCTAAGGCAAAAATCTGGTATTACTAGGCTTAAGTGAAGCAAGTCTTCGTTTGGACCCTACTTTCTTAGGTTTGTAAACCTGTGTTTGCTTTTGTTTCTATTTGGGGGATTTTCAGTGTGTGAAACATTTTGCCTTTTGTTTCGTTGCACGATGAATTCATGTCTTTCACATAATGTATGCATACAAACTCATTATTAGCTGTGATTAATCTTTGATTACACATCAGCACAATAACTTCAGATTGATCATTCCGAGTGAGTATCAAGCTTAACGTGTTTACATTCAATGACATATGTTTCTTATTCTTAGAAAGCAGTATATTTCCTATGGTGTTTTCTACTTAAACTTCTTGATTCTTGTTGCAAAACTACTCCTTTCGCCAGAGGGGGACCTATCATTCTTTGTATGTCCTAGGTGTGGCCTTCTGGTCTTAGCAGTGTTGTCTAACTCCCTGTAAAGATAAACCATTTGAGTCAGGTATAACATCTTTCTTAGTGACGACTGAGGTTGTGAAACGGTGATTGGAGTTGTCCCTAAACGCTTGCTTCTAACTTTGTCGGGACATACTTTTCTTCCCTAGAAGGCTTTGTAAGGATTATCCTAAAAACATTTCCTGGGGCAATACATTTTGGGATTCTTGTGGTAGTGGTTACCGAGGTTGTGAGTGACGGTTTTTTGGACTAATCGTTCGTTCTCAAACTTTAGAGAACCCGATTTTTGGATGTGTTGTATGATTAGAGTTGACTGCATTTTGGTTGTCTCAAAAACATAGTTTTTTCGTACAGGTGGCAAGACGGTTTCCTCTCGGTGATTGATTGCAAAACTTTGTATTTCGTACTCGTACCTTTTGTGTGTCCACTGGTTCAGAAACTTTACTCAACATAACTGGGGCTCTTAGCTTTTTTAGCATTTTCATAGAGGTTCATGTAATTTGTGTGCAAAGAAGTCAATTATTGTTTTAGTTGAGCAGTGGTCACAGAAATAGAGTCAAACATGTTTTTGTATGTGGTGCTTAAGGTGAGCAATTTCCTTTTCATAATTCCGAACTGCATCTAATTCGATAATTACTCATTTTCAAGTTTCTGAGACCAACAGGATATGGGTATTTGATACACATGGAGTATCCGTACTTTTACCTTGAAGATCTCAACTGAGCTTGCAATC
The DNA here is from genome assembly GCA_026074375.1 of Tanacetum coccineum. Classification (NCBI taxonomy): domain Eukaryota; kingdom Viridiplantae; phylum Streptophyta; class Magnoliopsida; order Asterales; family Asteraceae; genus Tanacetum; species Tanacetum coccineum. The sequence continues at coordinate 12,323 of BQNB010069326.1, read as the reverse complement.
CGTCGATTTTGTGTTGATGTCATTGTAAGCTTTATCGTACGAAATTTTGTCATATTTGCATTCTTCACACTTTTTGTCCAATCATTCCAAAGTTAGCATATTCTATTCTCCTTTTTAATATCCAATTTTTCAAGACGTTCTTTCGTATGGTCTAAAGGCTCTGTTTGGAGATTTGATGGATCTACAACCGAGGGATTTTGCACAATAGACATTAGGTCTTGACTGGCAAACTGCTCTCAAGAGTACGCTCCAATTTCCAATTCCAATGTCGTGCTTAGCAAGAGATTCATAGTTCTTTTGCAAAGAGATTTAAAAGTCTCGAACAAATTTGGCTGCTTCTTTCAAAAAATTGCTTCGCTCGTTCGATCGACGCTAGTTCGATCGACGCTAGTTCGGTCCTTCGCTCGTTCGATCGACGCTAGTTCGATCCTGGCTAGTTCGATCCTTCGCTCGTTCGATCCTTGCTCGTTCGATGGTCTCGTTTTCCACTCGTTCGAACCTAACAAAGATCGCTCGTTCGATCCAAACAAAGATCGCTCGTTCGATCCTCAAAGGAAATACTAGTTCGATCCAAAACAGAAAAACCCTCGTTCGATCTTCGCTAGTTCGAACCAAACTCGTTCGAACCTTGTTGAAGTCACTCGTTCGAACTTCGCTTCTTTCCGACCTTGCGATTTGCACAAACAACCTCAACGAATTACAAGCACTAAACCACAAGCACTAAACCACAAGGTTCTTGTACAAAAAAATTATAATGAACGATATAATGGAAAAAAAATTCGAATAGAAAAACAACAAAAAAATAAGCCGAAACAATAAAATCTAAAAAGTTACCACAAACAAATCACTTAACCCAACCTTGGCTCTTGATACCACTTGTTAGGATATCATTTCATCACCAAAACACAAAAATAAGGAAAAAAGAGATTTTAGAGAGAGAAAGTAAAATAAAAGAAAAATGGTTACTTGTTTCACAAAAGAAAAATGAGAAGTAACACCCTCTCCACACTTGGAGAGGGCTTTAAATAGTTCCAAGAGTGGACTATTCTAGAGGGCTTTGAGTTGGGCCGATTCATGATACAAATGGGCTTGAGCCCGACAACTAGGCCCAACTAGCTTAACTAAATTCCCGTAAACTACGATTTACTTATACAAGGCTCGGGATTGTTTAATGACCATCACTTTACTAAATATCACGGCTAACATTACCTATCCCATTTTGGGCAGAGGTAGTTAATACTGCTTGCTATGTATTGAATAGGGTATTAGTGACCAAACCTCAAAATAAGACACCTTATGAACTATTAATAGGAAAATCACCTAGTATTAGTTTTATGAGACCTTTTGGGTGCCCCTTGACTATTTTGAACACCTTAGATTCCCTGGGAAATTTGATGGGAAATCTGATGAAGGTTATTTGCTTGGATACTCTACCTCTAGTAAAGCCTTTAGAGTATACAACAAAAGGACCAAACGGTTAGAAGAGAATTTGCACATCAATTTTCTTGAAGATCAACCAAATGTGACAGGAACTGGTCCTAATTGGATGTTTGATCTTGATTTTCTTACCAATTCAATGAATTATATTCCTGTTAGTGTAGAAAATCTGGTTAATGTGGATGTAGGTACACAAGATTCTTATGTTGCAGGTTCATCAGGAAAAGATAAAGGACCTACTCAGGAATACATATTGCTTCCACTACAACCTCATATGACAAGGATTCCAATAGAAGATGTTGCTCTAGTTACACATGAAACACCTTCTGAAAATTCTCCTAAAAACAATGATATACAAGATTTAAAAGATGTTATTGATAAAGAAGGACAACATCAGACGCCAGAAGATGAACAAGTCTTGCATGATGAACTTGAGAAGATGGTTACTCAGGAATTGACTGCTAAAGCTATGGATGATGTTTCAAGACAAGCATTTGAAGAAGAAAAGAGGAGAATTGCATCTCAAAAGAAGGCAGCTCAGGCTACCAGTACTAACAAACTTAGTATTGATAGGCAATCTGTTAGTACTGATAGGCCATTTGTTAGTACTGATAGACCATTTGTTAGTACTGATAGGTCTAACACACCATACACCACTAGTTGTGGATCTTAGAAGGCGTGGGTACACATTCCTCATGCATGTCTCATCTTGAGGAACTCTGCCTCCTTTCTCTGTCTCCCTTAGACTTTTGTTCTCTGCTTGGGTTGAGAGGATGTAGATGGTTGATCAATAATGGGTATTTGATTAGAATTAGTTGGATGATCTGAATCCTCACCCACTTCCTCAGAAGCTTGAACCATCATAGTATCAAATAAAGGTGTTATTCTCCCAGAAAAATCCTTCCAGCTCTCTTCATATTAGCAAAAACTTTCTTTGTGTGGAAGGGATTAACAAGATCTCTTTATATTGACATGTCTCCAAGCTAGTTGAATTAAAAAAAACTTCTTAGAAAACGTAGATACATCAGAAATTTAACCCCTTCATCTAAGTGTTTCACCATAGCATCAAAAATGTACTTAGACAGATTAAATTTTTGGTTTTTAGCCAAGCATATTAATAAAGAGGCCATTGTACTACTGAATTCATTCCATGCAGTGGATTTGACACTAAGGCATTGGGTAATGGTATGAATTAAGAACTTCCATTGCGGAGAAAAGAAAGCTTTATAAAATGTAAGCTTTTGAGAAGGTTTTTCATACCCCATTCTTGCCAGTTCTTCAAAAATTGTAGCAGTTGGAAAACAATTAGTACCTCCTGCATCTTCCAAGTGAAGATTACTTCTAATGCTTGTCTCCATGATAATCACCTTCTTCTTATCAATTAGGGCTTGTATCTGACTTTCACCATTAACCATTTTTGCCTTTACGGTTGCCCAAAACTATTCAATGCAAGATGTGTAGATAGTAGGATTGACAGTCAATGCATAACGAATCTGATTAGCATTCAGAAATCAAAAATCTCATGAAACCCATCACTTTTAGCGGGTTTTTCCAAGAATGCGACCATGTTGTGAGTATCAGCAAAAGTTAGGGTTGACATTGTGTTATGTTTTGATGATCAAAGATGAAATTGAGTTAGGGTTTATGGTTAGAGAGTGTTTGAATGATTGAAATCGAATAAAGAATCGAATGAAACCCTGAATAGAAGTATTTATAGAATCACCCTCAGCAACATTAACTTGAACTAGCAGCACTAAATTAGGCCTAGCAGCATTAACTTAAACTGATAGCAAAATGTTATACCTAACAGTAGTAAGTAACCCAATAACCTAAGACTAACATTATTAAGTTTTAAGTTACCAGCACTAACTTTAATTTCTTTCCAAAAAGGACTTCTATCATCAATTGGTTTTTCTCACAATCTCTCTTTTTGTTTTTATGCTCACAATATCTCTCAATTATTTTTGCTCACATAATCACTCATTTCTGTTTTTATTCACACATCTCTCTTTCTATTTTTTAAACTCACTTAATCTCTCATTTCTTTTTTTATGCAACATATTTGACAGTTTTGTACAAAGTTCCATCAATTCCAATAATTTCATACTGTCCTTCCCACTTCCAAGTGTGTAACCTCTTGAGAGAGGTGGATCATTGGACTGTTTAGATGTAGTCTCAAACCTAGTTTGAGCATCCACATCCCCTAATATGGTATCTTGGCACCTAGGACCACTACCTAAACCAATTTCCTAAGAACTTGATCCATTAAGTGTTGCCATGGATTGGGTCTTATTTGATGTTACCACTGTCCTGCTCTACTTCTAAGCTAGAAGCAGTAGTTTGCACCGGTTTTTTTCTTTTCCCATTCTGTTCACCTAACTCCTTATGGACAGCCTCATCACCAACCTTTTTAGGGGGACCACTAGACTGAGGTATCTTGGTGTCTCGACCTCTTTTGATGTGTTTGATTCTTTTTAACATACTTCTATTTATAACATATCCTTCCATCCATTCTTTTCCTCTAAATGCAACATAACCTCCATCAAATTCCTTGAAATCTGAGAGATAAGCTATGTTCCCAGTCATGTACCTTGAGCATCCACTGTCAACAAATCCTTTATCATCTTGTTATGGCTTGCCCTGCACATAAAAATAAGTAAATTAGATTCCTTTGGGGACCAAAGTCATTACTGACTTAGATCTTCCTCGTGCATCAATGTAGTTGTGTCTTTTAAAAACAAGTGATGCACCATTAGGTTTGGCAGGTCTCCAAACCCAACATGCTGAGGTCTTTACAGCATTTACCCCTTTTACCCTAACAGTACTAACTTGTCCTGTATATGACCTAGCAATATTAACTACTCAAGGGCGCTTCCGGATAATAGTGTCCTCTGTACAGTATGCACAGATCTCTAGTTAATGAGATGTTATGCTTATAAATAGGGCCATCAGAAGCAGTTGATTATCTTGTTTAGAAAAAAGTAACTTTGATTTAGGCACTATGAACTGCTGATTAAAGGTGAGTCCGGTATAACAGGATCCTAACAGTATTAAGTGGTTGAGGCCCGAGTTTTTTCAACAAAACTACTGCTCTTGAGACATATTCCTTGTACACTAGTGTGTGTAGTTTTGGCATCCACCCATATTGTAATTATTTAGATACTATGCTTTTCTTTATGGTTATCACAATAAATCCTGCAAATGATTAAAACTTCAACATATAAAGCAAGCCTTGTTATACATCACAAAATCTTTTCCTAGTTGATTGGATTTCTGTCCATTCCAATTCCTCTGATTACCCCTAGGAGATTGTGATCTATACATTTCTGCATACCTAACTGACTTTTTAACTGGTTTTTCATGATTTTTAGGTTTAGTAAACTCTACCTTTTTATTAACAGGAAAAACAGTTTCTTTATCAACATTAGGTGAAGACTCAACAAATCTACTTGTGTCTTGTGATACTTGTTCTTCTACCAAAGACTCTTTAGATTTTTCTTTAGAATTATCTGATTTTTTATCACAAACAACATTAGACTCTAGCTCACTATTCTTAGGACCATAACCTTTGAATTCAGGCTCTTTGAATTCATCAAGACCAGAATAAGACAGATCAAGCTTTTTAGGTCTATTATAGATTAAAGGATGAGGTGGAGGAACTGCACTATACCCCAAACCCTTTTTACTTTTGTCAGTTATCTGACTTCCTAACAACTGATCTAAGTCTTTTGAGGCCTTATCAAATTTCTTAATTTTAAATTCAATGCCATCTTTTTCTTGCTTAACTTTTTCAAACTCACTTTTAAGCACATTTATTTCATAGTCTTTACAAGCTACTTCTCTTTTAAGAACTGCAACTTCTTCACTAAAAAGAACCTCATTCTTCCTATATGTGATAAGTTGTTCTTCTACTGTTGCTAAACCTCTTTTATAAGTAGCTGCTATAAATTCAGTTTGATTAAGTTTAACAATCAAATCATCACACTGTTTCTTAAGAGTTTCATAGTTTTTCAGACAAGTTTTAGAGCAAGTTTTATCAGTGTATACCTCTGAGTCTGAAAATGCCATTAGAGCCATGTTTGTCTGAACTTGTTCTTCTGTCATGTCACTCCAATCAAAACCTACACCATCTATAGCCAACATTGCCTTTAAAGATTTGTCTTCATTGTTTCCTTGCTTCCTGGTGTTGTCTTGATTTCTAAACTGACCTTCCTTGCTTCTTGGTGCTCTACACTCCCTGGCAAAGTGTCCCAACTTATGACAGTTGTAACACTCCACCTTGGATTTATCATACCCAGCAATATCATTAGCATTAATGAAAATCTTCTTGCCTGTCCTCTGATAGTACTTCTTTGCCCTCACACTTAGCAGAGAGAGCTGCCACTTCAAATCCATTGCTTCCAAATCATCTTCATGAATTTGCTCTAAGTCCTGGTGTAGGACATTAGAACCATTGGATTTTTTCAACCAAAGAAAGCATCACATGCATTATCACTGAATCGCTAGCAGTAATTAACTTGTAGAACTAGCATGCAATATAACATTAGGGCTAGCAGAAACTAACATATGTAGACTAGCAGTGTTTAGCCATCATTAGAACTGCTATAGCTATAAGGAAGCAGACCATAAATGCCAAGTTTGAGCAACCATAACTTGGCACCAACAGTTCTTTACCTTTTGTTCAACAATTTTGAAGTTGTTGTACAAATCATCCTAAGCTCAAGTTTCACTAGGCTTATTCATCCACACAACTACAAGAGATGTTCGCACTCAGTAGTAAGCAATCAAAAGTTTGAGTTTAAGTCCTCTAGCAATGACCGCACCATACCCTAAAATAGCAAGCCTACTGACTATCTTATGAAGCCTATTGAAGATAGACTCAAGAGACTCTACACTTGATGCACTGAAATTTTCGTACTGTTGCATCAAAAGTGTCTTCTGAGTTTTATTTGTAGCTGCATTACCTCCAAATCGTGTTTTAATGGCAGCAAACATTGATTTAGCATCAAGATAATGACTAAATGTAAGTTGATGTTCATTAGGAAGAGCCATGAGTAGCAAGCTCATAGCCTTCACATCATTCTTCTTATTTGTCTTTTCTTTAGCAGTTACTGGTATAGACATCTTTGTAACTGAAGTACCATTCTCCTATGCTGTTTGTGGTACTGACACCCATGAATCACCATTTTCTATGACCTCCCATAGTGCATAGTCTTGGATCTGGAAGTAATGCTTAATCCTTATCACCCATATCTCATACTCACCCAGTTTAAGTATGGAAAGCTTTGCAGTAGTACCACTATTTTTAGATACAAACTCCATGTCTTCTAGATCAAAGTTTCTCAAAGCAAAGCTCTGATACCACTTGTGAAAACCTAAAGATCGTTGTAGCTCTAGTTTGATTAGAACTTTAATCTAGATAAGATAACATTAGCAAATATTCAAACAAAATTAACATAAATCATATTTATCATAACAAGGTTTTACCAAACATTCCAAGCCCCAATATTATTTGATCAGAACAATACGGTTACATCAATGAACTATAACAGGGATCAAGAAAACCTTGATTACCTTGAGGCTAAACCAACTAAACCCTAGGCGTCCACTTAGAGGATTTGACGCCTAGAACACACACACACTTTTCTGGTGTTTACATCTTTGACACACTTAAAAAACTATATTTAGGGATCTCTTTATATAGTAGAGTCCATCTAGATTTACAAGGGAAAATATAATTATTTAAGGAAACTAATCTTTTAATTCTTTAATAAACTTCATCTTTATCTTCAAGAATCATATGTTTTGGAATCTTTTATCTTTTGTAGAATAAACTCCACCAGCTTGTAGAATTCCATAATGCTAGATTCAGTCCTTATGTTTCATTCTTTTTTTGTCTTATCAACTCAAATATAATTCCCAACATCCAGGAATAAGATTGTGAAAACTAAAGATCATTGTAAGCTCAGATTGTTTAGATCTATATCTAGGATGAATAACAAAGATAATAACATGCAGCGGAATAAGATTAACAATAACATTGAACATAGAATATGTATAGCAAAATTAACATAAGAACAATGATATTTAACAAGGTGTTTCTTCATTAATAACCATAACTGTTTTCCTAACTTCCACAATCTAAATATAACTTCTATAACGTGTAATTTAAACTATAACAAGGAATCAAAGATCCTTGAGGCTGAAACACACAAACCCTAGGCATCCACTTAGAGGACTTGACGCCTAGAACACATACACCACTAGTACAAAAAGTGGTATTGGTCACACCAAAAATGTGTGACTATATACATATAGTCACACACACGAAAAGTTTCGTGTGTGACAAAAGGTCGCGCGGCCGTAGGTCACCTACGATCATGCATTCGAGTTAGTCACACATAAGAAAGCTTTAGTGTCCGTATCCACGTTTTGTGTGTGACTAAATAGGTACAATTTAGTGACCGTAAACAATGTACAACCAACAAAACATGTTTTTTTGTATATTTAGTCACATACAATTAACATAAGTGGCGCAATAGTGTTAATATGTGTGACCATAATGGATGTTTAAAGTGAAGAAATGTTGTATATTGTAGACTAATTGTTCATAAACCATGGCGACATGAATTTTAATGTTTGTGAGACCTTTTGTAATTATTTAGCCACACAAAGCCAATTTTGTTTTATGGGTAATAGTCATAACAATACAACTAGGCATAAAGTGACCAAAAGTGTTAATAAGTGTGACCATATGGTGTTTAAATTGAAGAAATGTGTATTTTGTGTGACTTATTGATCATCCAATGGCCACATGGAATTTTGAGTTTGTGGACCTTTTGTAATATTTAGCCACACAAAGCATTTTTTTTGGGTATTTAGTAACATACAAGTAAGCATAAAGTGACCAAAAATGTTAATTACGAGTGACCATAATGGATAGTTTAAAATTGAATAAATGTGTATTTTAAGTGACTAATGTTCATACCATGCCACATGAATTTTATTTCGTGTGCACCGATATTGTAATATTTAGTCCACAAAGCATTTTCTTTTGGGTGTTTAGTCACATACAATTAAGCATAAAGTGGCCAAAAGTGTTAATAAGTGTGACCATATAGTGTTTAAAGTCAAATGAATGTGTATTTTGTGTGACTATTCTTCATCAAATGGTCACATGAATTTATAATTTGTGTGACATTTTGTAATATTTAGTCACACATCAAATTAAACAATTAGTGCCAATAATGTTCGATAAATGCTGACGCAATATAATTTGAGTGCATCTTTGAGTCACATATAACAAATAATAATTTGTGTCCATTATATAATTATATATATATATATAAAATCTATAACATATCAATTAAAAACAAAAAGCAATTTCCAATTAAATAAAACTCGAATGTATATAACTGAACCAAATATACAATTGTAATATCGTACATAATCAAATTCTCAGCTAAACACAATCTATGAGCAATTCTAAGTAGTTGCATAAAGGAATAGTTATTTGCTTGTTTCTTAAAAAAGATGCCAAGCTGCTACATGTCGTCACTCTGTCAGCCGAGGAGCCTCGTTATCCTACACCACTATCACGATCACCATCACCATGCCTACAACCACAAACACAATGTACAACACAAACCGCATACCTTAAAAATAACATCGAAGTACTAGCAATAGGCACAAACTTCTTTAACAACACTAATATACTCGAACAATATTAACATATATATTAGCAGTAATAATTTCCCTTAATCCCAATAGCAGTATTGACAAAGAACCAGCGGCACTAATATATAAGCAGCACTAATAACTACCAACAGGCAACACTAATATCATATTGGCAGCATTAATGTTGAGCAGTCTTAACCATGAGCGTAAAAAAACAAAAAATAAAATATCTAATTGAAACAATAATGGTCATATCATACAAGTACAGAGATGAGAAGCAGCTTACAGGGACAAGAGTGTCAGGTATTCCAAGTACAGCTGCAACGAAGATACAAACTACTTCTCCCAAAGTTAGAAAAAATTTAAGCACCACCCAAAAATTCGTTGATGGCAGCGAAGGTAATGTCCGGAGGCGTTACAATATTCATAAAACACATCGCTAGATACAAGAGAAAACGACCTCTAAATGTGTCGTTTTAAAAGTAAGTCTCGTTGAATTCCATGAAATTGATATAACATTGACCCAAAATTTGCATCACAAGAACGTAAAGCCTCGAAACAGATACAACAGATTAGATCATTTGTTATATAAGTAGAAAATCCATGAATGAAATCTTAACATTTTAGACTCTAAATGGCACATTAGATCATCCAAGCATCTAATCACCTGAGAAACACAAGCTTAAAATGGTCAACATAAAGTTGTGAGTTCATAGGTTTATAAGTATGAATGTAAATTCAATGAATTGTATTTCCTCAGAATATCAATGTGTCATCACAGTACCATGTAAAACATTTAGTGACTACTGTCTCCCTACAATATCATAAAATGATTATATGACCATTTCAACCCTTTTAATGGTCCTCAAAGTTGTATGCATAAATGTTGACATCAAAGTTTTTGTAAAGTATTGCCTGTAGCTATATCAATCCTTAAATATCACAAAAATGTATAAATATATGTTCAAAATACCAAGATTTGTAAGATATGCATGACCAATGTTCCCAATACAATAGTCCACCATTTGTGAATTATTAATATGTGTATTTACCCCCATACACACCCTAAGTTTATGAAACTGCGACGTAGACTTATTTGTATGCCACTTTATTCAAGGCACAGTAAGAATATACCCATCGTAGGTGTTCCCTCCAAGAACACACGGGCAGTAATACAAGAATATGTTCCCCTCATGGGTGTTCCCTCCAAGAACACCCAGGCATAAATGAAAATAATATATACCCATCATAGGTGTCCCCTCCAAGGACACCCGGGCATTTATGAAAAATAAATGTGTATGTGATTGTTGGCCCCGCAGGCGTCAATCCAATCGTAATCCGACATGGTAATATAAAACGTTCGAGCCCCCCAGTGATAGCTAGTCCACACCAAATGGGGAGTGTCAATCCCAAATAGATCTACGTTATGGTGTCCCCTCCAAGAACACCCGGGCAGTAATGTTGTTGTTATCAGTTCAATTCGCTTAAGCTAATCCGTAATCATTTCAAAAGTAAAGTATGCATTCGTGACCCAAAATGAAGTCAAGTAATGTATCCCATAGCGAGCTATGTAAATGAGTATGTAAACCAATTTGTAATCAACCATGTAAATGCATTTGTAAACAAGCATGTTCTCACCCCAAAAATATATGTAAAACCAGTAAAAACAGGGGGGCTATAAACTCACATTGATGTTGTAGAACGATTGGCAGAAATGCACATATTAAGCATAACACGAACGGAAACCAGATCGGCTCGACCAAGAAGTTGCAACTAATCTTATCGGCTAATACCCACTAGCCTAGGATAATGTATTTGGATTTCCCGATGAATGGTTACATCAACGCGACACGTTGATAAGGATTTAGATTCCCAAGTTGTAATAATTTGGTGGTTGGTTAAATAAAATAAATCGAAAGTAAACGCAAAGTGTGTAATATATTTCCGTATATATTACATATAAAAAATGAACAAGTATATAATTCGTACCGTGAATTATATAACGAAGATAGACAATCCAAAGATTTATGTGAAGTATATAATACTTTACAGGTATTATATAAGGAACGTGAGAAAATAATTGAAACAAAATATTTCGACACCAATTTAATTAATAAAAAGTCCTTGCATAAAAGTAGACACACGTCTTAAAGTTATGAATTAAACAACCGATGTTTGTAAAGCTTTTACAAAAGTTATGATTTTACCTTCTCGTCAGGAATTTATAAAATAATATTTTATAAATTAATCTTTCGTCATATTGACGGATCGTAGCTAAAATCGTTGTCTCATTTGTAAAAGTATAATTCTTATTCGTTGTCGAGTTATTGTACAGTTATAATTTAATATATCTTTAAAATATAACTTAGTCTCTTTTACCGGGTTTCTAAAATAATAGAGGTTTAGTAAAACATTACTAAATATAGAAATTTATATAAATTTCGTCATGATATTTCTGGTTATATAGCGTTTCCCATATTTATAAAATCTAATGTTTTTCCACTTTCCAAGCAACCCGCGAGTTTTAAATATCTATATATATTTATATATATCAACTAAAACAAAGTAATGAATGTAACACCCCCGAAATCAGGTAGCAGCGGAAAGGTAACAATGGGGTGCTACGTCAAAGTACAACAAACAAGATATAGGAAACGACCAAAAATGGACGTTTTAAGATAATATTTCATTTATAGCAAAATATCAGAGTTAATACATTAGGTCCCATAAGTTTTAAAAGTCATAAACATTCTTAATTTAAACAAAAGCTTCATAATATCAATAGACGACTTAAGTTTTTAAAGATAATAAAAGTTGCGTAAACTTTAGATAAAACACAGAATCCGTCTTCATTAATATCCGCCACGGCTCCCGTCCAATCTTCATACCCTAGGACCTGAAATTACATGCTAAAAGTCAACACAAAGGTTGAGTGAAATCATAGGTTTATCAGTAAAAAGGGTAGACCACAAGATCGAAGTAATAGTAGACTCTGAAACACATTCAGAAGTCCAAAACATTTATTATTGCACTAAGCTCATGACACCAAAACCTTAACTAGATTTGTGCCTCAATCAGAAAATAGGATGCTTGCCAACACCCTAACACCTCTCAATGTTAAATGCACCCGATCAAACTAGTGACCCAAGTAAAGGTGGGGATTGTCAGTCCCGATAGATCTATCCATAACACTCGCGCTTACTACAATA
>BQNB010069325.1:0-31623 GCA_026074375.1 Tanacetum coccineum | reverse complement strand
AATGACGGCCTAGAACCTGTATGACTTTTAGCACTTTTGAAGATCAATCATCTTAGATAGACTAATGGCGTATGAGACAAAGACACCTAAGGTAACAACTAAGTTTAACTTTGGTTTTGTCAAGCTTTTAATGTCTATTTTAATCTAAGAGACTTGATTAAACTAAGAGACTTGATTATTTTTACCTTAGTAAATAAAATCTGATCTTAAGTGTGTTATGTCAAAAATTGGTTATGATCTTAAGTATGCACAAGATCTGTTTCCATTCATTTTTCACTCGATCGGTTCCTGATAAAGTTTACTCGTTCGGTCCATGAGTTGGATTACTCGATCGGTCCACAAACAAGTTTTACTCGTTCGGTCCAATTTCATATTCACTCGTTCGGTCATAGCAAAATTTTCTCGTTCGGCCTACTCCTTTTTACACTTCGTTCGGTCCACACTCACATTCACTCGTTCGGTCTATAGCACTTAACACTCGATCGGTTCACACTCACATTAACTCGTTCGGTCCATAGCACTTAACACTCGATCGGTTCACACTCACATTCACTCGTTCGGTCCATAGCACTTAACACTCGATCGGTTCACACTAAAAATTTACTCGTTCGGTCATAGCACTTAACACTCGATCGGTTCACACTAAAAATTTACTCGTTCGGTCCATTTTACTCGTTCGGTTTATGGGAAACTTTGGTTCGATCGATTTCAACTTTTAATATGTTATGATTATCAATATAGTACAAACAAGATTCTAGGTGAAACAACTAAGCATGTTATTGCAATCCCACTCAAAACCCATAACTTTAATACATTAATTATCATAAACCCATATTTTTCGACCACTAGATCAAAAAAAAGAAACATTTAAATCACAACAATCAACAAAACTGTTTTAACATGATGTTCTACACTCCATTTTAATCAAAACCCCTCATTCAATTTGGGATTTTACTAAGCTTTGATTTGATGAACCCTAATTTTGATTTTAGGGTTTATCGAGATCAAACTCTCATTAAAAATGCAATTCGAATGAGATGTGTGTTCATTGGAGTGTGAGAAACAATGTAACAATAATACCTTAAGTTTGAGTAATTCTTGATGAGAAGGATTAAAGTGTGCGGTTGAGTGTGTGTGTGTGTATGTTTTGAGTGTGTGTGTGTGTGATGAACAGTGGCAGGGATGGGGGTGGTTTGGGCTTGATATAAAACAATTTTATTTTTAACACTTTTGGCCCCTCATGTTTACATAACTTATTATATTTTGCTAATTAAGTTTTATAAGATATATTCAAGTTAAACACATAGCACATATGGTCCTTGGTGTTTTAAACTCTCATACCTATAGACATAATTTAGCAAACTACACCCTAAAGGAATAAACAAATAACACATAAGGCACAAGCAAGCTAAACTTAATTAACTTACAAACCAAGAGATATTTCGTTATTGTTTAAACCCTTTTCCCTTTAAAAGCTCATTTTATCATGACGAGATGATTTGACATTCTCTCCCCCTCAAACAATGACCCGTTTTCTATTTAAAGAGTTGTAGTCGTTGTTTGAGAAGACAAATGTATGATGAAAAATGTTTTCAGATGATTGAATGATTTTATATGTGACAAAACAACAAACACCATGATAAATAAGATTTCTCTTATTTATACTCATAAATGCACTGAAACGTACACTTATGGAAATATAGGAAGCACGGGTTGTGATGCAAAGTAATCACAAGCCTTTGCATGGTCAAAGAGTAGACCATGCCCGAGAATAAATTTCCATTGTTAGGAACAACTGTCTTTTAGACGACATGTTTTCCTTAAGGTGAAAAGCGGGTTACTATCTGAAATAATAGCAAGCCATATGGCATGTTTTGAAAATATTAGAAACTTCAGCTCGAACTTCATTTACAGGCTCGTATCATTGTTGAATGACATTTCTAAGACCGTAAATGTTATCAATTTTTAGAAGACATGCCATTTGAAAACTTCTTTTTGTATTTTTCTCATTTTTTAATTTTGCATTTTGTTTTTGAAAAGTTTATATAAAAAGAAAATATTTTTGGTTTTTCTGAGTTATATTATATACATATGATACAAAGGATATTCAAATAGGTACCACCACTATTCGTCAACGTCATCTGCCAACATTTTCAGAGTCTCCGGCGTAAAACTTCGCATACCCAGCTTGTTGATTAGAAATTCAATTCTTTCTCCAAGCGCTTTAGTGAGGATGTCCGCCAATTGATACTCCGTATTGACAAAGTAAAGTTCGATCTACACATTTTCAAACATGCTCTTTGGTGAAGTGAAACCTGATGTCTATATGTTGGAATCTGTAGTGTTGAACGTTGTTGCAGCATAAGGCATTGCCTTTTGTTATCACAGTACATTGAATTTTATTGAAATCCAAAGGCCATAGTCGGTTAGTTGTGATCTCATCTAAAGGACTTGAGCACAACAAAAGGACCACAAGCAAATATATTCAGCTTCCGTACTGGATATCGCAGCGCTTTTTTGCCTTTTAGACGACCAGCTCAAAAGTCTATACCCAAAAGTTGTATACTGCAGATGTGATACGACGTGTATCTTGACAAACCAGCATGTTCCGACATCTGAAAGTTGTTAGTGCATAAAGGAAGAAATCCTTAGGATACCAAAGACCCCAGATGTACGGGTACCTTTTAGATACGAAAGATCCTTTTTACCGTATTTTAGTGCTTTTCGGTAGGCCGTAGCCTGATACCGTGCACAATGCATATAGCAAATTTGTAGTCAGTCTACTGGGCTGTAAGATAAAGAAGGGGTGCCAAATCAGACCACGTTAGTGTGATAAGATCTACAGCTTTCCCGTCTTTATCCACTCATCCAGTTTGACTTCTCCACCATAGGGAGGATCCACTGGGTCACAAAGATTCAAAGCATATTTCTTTAAGTGATTCAAGAGCATATTTTAGATTGGTTTATGAAGATGACCTCTGGGACTTTGAGAAAATTGTAGTCCTAAGAAAAAATGAGATTTTACCCATCAGATCGTACTTCATTGAATTTTGAACACATTATTTTAGCAAATAGATCACAAAGTTCAGGAGTAGATGCAGCAAAGATAATATCATCGACATAGATTTGTACCAGTAATAGTTCCTTGCCTTCTCTACGGATGAACAGAGTAGGATCCACTGAGCCTTTTGAGAAGTCATTGGATATCAGGAATGAAGACAACATATCATACCACGCGCAAACTCACCCCTTAAAAATCATCTATATATGATATAAATGCACCAAGGGACGAAACCACGCGAGAGCAAGAAAACCGGAAGCAGTATAGGGTGTCTCCGGGTCGTTATGTCCCAACGAGGCTGAAATGGAAAATCGCAAGACGATTGATGATTTGTGTTTGGATGTCACAAGGAATGATTTGGCACTAAAATTTATAACAATAAGCAAAAACACATAAAAATAGCAAAGAGAATAAACTAGAACAAGAATCAAAACTAGGAATGACAAAAACACGTTAAAACTTTAAACTAAGACACAAATAAGCTCAAATAAACTTAAGATAAGTTAAATAAGCTAAACTAACTCTAAATAAGCAAATATAAAAAGCAATTAAGCTAAATTTAACAAGATAAACACAACAGTACTAACAACAGTACTAACAGTTTTAACTACCAGTACTAACTTGGAGTTAGTACTGCTAGGCTAAAGTTAGTACTGTTAGCTTAAGGTTAGTACTGCTAGGCTAACAAGACTTAAAGGATTAATAAATAAGCAAACAAGCTAAAACAGAAGTTCACCTAACCTTTAATAAGAATAAACACTTAGTAATTGGAATTAAGCAACTAGAATTAAACTAATGATAAATAAGCAAGAAAAACTAAAAACTGATAATCTCTTAAAATTATTTTAAAAATGGCAATAAGTTCTATTGATTTATAGTAGACTAAAATAGGCTTAATCTACTTTAAAAAGCTAAAGAAATCTTAAATAAGTTGAAATAATAAGCTGATAAGCTAAGTTGAACAACCAGTACTAACAGTTAAGACTAACAGTACTAACTTGGAGTTAGTACTGGTAGTGTTAAGTTAGTGCTGTTCTAAAAATGAACTAGCAGTACTAACTTGGAGTTAGTACTAAACTGTAGCTATAAGGTAATACTGCTCCAATAAGTGAACTAGCAGTATTACTTATAACTAAACAGTTTTAACAATGTGAACTATCAGTAATAAGTAAGAAGGTAAAGTAAACACTTTTCAACAGCAAATAAGCAAAATAAGCACTTAATCAGTTCTGCAGAAATAAGTACAATAGGAAAGAAAAACTTTCAAACACCCTTCTCAAAAAAGGGTCAAACAGAGAAGCTACAAAGCTCTAAGCTTGTAATAAACAAGCTATAAGAGTCCATAAGCCCATCCAGAACTGGCTTATCATCCAAAATAAGCTGTGGTATATTTGAGAGTGATACTTATTATTTTCTCAATTAACTACTAACTTTATATTTTCACTTAATATGTGAAAACTGCCTATGAGAATGCTGTGGATGAGAACTTTTTGAACACAGAACAATTTATGATGAGAAACTTAACACTGGTATGGTAATATTGACTTAAAAACTTCAAACTTGCATTAATCTTGAAAATGTTACAAAGCTGAAAGTAAAAGCTGTAAATGACTTGAAACAAACTGAAAATAAGCTAAATTATTTTTAAGATTAAAAGCTAAAAACTAACATAAACTAACATGCCTCAAAGGCTTACAAAAAGCTCTATTTATAGCCGAAGTCTTTTACTTGCAGCTTGTGCTTCTTTGTAGAGATAGAAACAAGTGTGCTTGTTGTGTGAGGAGAGACTAAAACAAATCCCAGCCTTCAATTCCTTTTGTGCTTCTTTAGAATCAATCTCAGCCATCGAAATGCTTTGGGAATGGTTAGGGTTGCACAAACATGGACTTTTATACAGTGGGGAAATAGTAGGGTGGATGAAATGATTTTGGCTAGGGAGAGAAGTGGTTTTGCAGGGAAGAAAGTATGGGACGACATACCAGTTGTAAACTGGGTTTGTTGGGCGGGAAAGAAGGCTTTTAGGGAAGTAGGCAGCTTTGGTCCCCTAGTTGTTAACTAAATGTATCTTACTACCGGTTGGCTGTTTGATCCCTCTTTACTTATAACTTTGTAATACAACTTTAGACTTGGCTGTTTTAGCCCCTCACGTGGTATTTTCTCATTTTGAGATTTTGACTTTGCCTTTTCACTTCGTGTTGGTTTTGTTTGTCTTTGGTCTCTTTTTGCTTTTTTTTGAATATCCCCCCCCCCCCCCCCCCCCACCCCCCCCAGTAGCCTCACAATACAAAAGCAAAACATACAAATACAATGTATTTTTGGTACGTTTTTAGTCATTTAGGTTCGCTTAATATGAAAAATGGTATGTGTAATTAAACACATATCAAAATCCCCCATACTAAGGTATTGCCGTGTCCTCACGCAATGTTATGAAGTAAGTACTCAATGAAAACTAAGAATCTAGGCCCCCCCTCGACTAATTACCTCGAAAAGTAGCAAAGTGTTCGTCAAGGGGAACTAAGATTCAATAGCTTCGACGGGTTGCTCGTTTTTTCCAATTTTTCTTATGTTCAACTACTATTTATATATTTGGATTTTTCTATTTCTTTTCTTAAGCTACTTGTTTGACTTCCTTTATTTTATTAAACTCTGACGGATCATAGGAATGAGATGCGTCCGTAGGGAATTATTATGGACGGTCCTGACGGATAAATTCATCGTCCCCGATTTTTCACTAGATCTAAACCAAGCAATTAAACAAGATCATTGTCGATATAAGTTTAGATGTTAAGCCCTCATATTTATGACTTGTGAACTTTTTACTCCCAATGGATATTTATGTTTTGAATGTGTGTGTCGTTTCAACCATAGATCAACTTATTTTCATAGTCGTAATTCAAGATGAATCACGACTCAAAGCAACAACTTATAGTGCACATGTAATTATTTTTAAACGTAGAACTTTTTGCAAACCATATTTTTTCATTTTCATAAAGTTCTTAAACGCTTGGAATGTGTTGCTTAGTTGTACACTACTAGGCCTCGCTCCATAGTAGGATATCACAACAAACGAGCGGTGTTATTAGTTTGGATAAACCCACCCCGTTGCTAGCGTAGTGGGAAATCACATCAACACTTCTTCCTAATATGGCTAAGTATTGGTGTCTAGTTTGAACCCCTCACCTAGACCTTTCTTCAAGTGGAGATATCACAACACACCAAATTCCTGAAGTAAAAATGTCTTTAGTTTGAACCCCACCTCGTGGTTAGCACGGAGTGGGATATCATAGACACATCTTTTTACTAGTCCATATGATCAGTGTATGCTTCATTGCTATATTACAAATATTATGCATTTTTGATTCATACTTCATTCATTGCTTCTTTGCATTTTTATCTTTCATAACCTTGCTTTTTTAAAGAATCAAGTTGAACAATTGAAGGCTTTTTTCTGAAAACATCGATTGACTTAGTTGAACAAGCACGTGTGATTAGGTGGATTAGAAGCTTATGGGAGAAAAAGAACACAAGTTATTCATATAAGTTTTGAGACGAATCTTGCTTAACACATAAACTTATATTCAACTCTATCACTTCTTGTTCTTCATCTCGTGAAAGCTTAGCCTACAATTGAGGAACTAGCTAGGGCTCAACACGCCCGATCGAGTCAAAAATTATTCTCATTCTACCCATTAGGAAAGTCGAAACTGTAATAAAACACTTATTTTATTTTTGAAAATTCTTAATTTTTTTTTTTCATTTTTTTTTTTGGTATTTTTGCAAAATTTGGTGGTAGAAACGGGATTACGTGATAACAACGGCTGCAGGCAAAAATCAAATCGAAGATCCCCCCCAAACTAGTACTAAACATCGTCCTCGATGTTTTGAAAGGGGTACCTACGCAAATCTAAGGCCGTTTATGAAGTGTGCCAAAAGATAAAACGTTAGTCGATTAGATTTGGATACTGGATTCCCAAAATGAAGCTGAGGATGTGAAACTCTTGATAAAGATACAAGCACGAGAGATCTTCACAATCCGGGCAATCCTGGACAATTAACAACATAAACACGAAACACGGGTAATGGAAAAGGCAAACCTCCATACAACAAGAAAACACTTATTCATAATACTACGATAAGCATGGGGTGCCTCCCACGAAGCGCTTGTTTAAGGTCGCTATGCTTGACCCGTCACCTGAATTTATTGGACATTAGGGAATGTTTGGAGATCTGGGACTACCAACTGTGGTACGTCCCCTCCAAAGTAGTGCTTAACACGATGACCATTCACTTTGAAATTTGGCCCAGAGTTTTGGGATAACTCGATAGTGCCATATGGGAAAACTTGTGTGATAGTGAATTTCAAGTCTCTGTCCAGGGGTTTTAAGCTTTCCTAAGCAAAATCTTCAATCTTGAGTTAAAGAGGCGGACTCGATCACCGACGTTGAAATGCAGGGTTCTTGTTCTTGGAGTACGTGAAAGCATTTTGTCTTTTCTTTATAGATTAAAGAGTTCTCATAAGCTTCATCACGGAGTTCATTAAGTTCATTCAGCTGAACTTTCCTATGGTCACCAGCGGTTTTCAGATCAAAGTTTGTATGTTTTAAGGCCAGTTGGCTTTGGCTCGAGCTCAGATTTGGCAAGATGACAGGTTTTCCGTATCTAGTTTATATGGAGTTCACCCTGATGGGTGTTTTGTAAGCGGTGCGGAAAGCCCATAAAGCATCATCGAGCTTATCTGACCAAAAGGTACGGTTCTATCTATTGATTCTCTAATGATTCTCTTCAAGCCCGATGGGATACCTCAACTTGTCACTTGTTTGTGAGATGATACGCAGGGGAGTGACGATGTGTGACTCCGTTATTTAAGCATGACCTTTGCAAATTGGTCATTGCAAAAATGGGTTTCGCGATCACTTATGATTGCACGAGGGGCACCAAATCTGGCGAAGAGAGATTTAAGAAAATTACAAATAACTCGGGCGTCATTGGTGGGGAGGCTGTGCTTCATCCATTTTGATAAATAATATACGGCACCACAAGGATGAATTTGTTGCCTTTTGGATGATGGGAATGGTCCCATAAGGCAATGCCCCAGACGTCAAATTTCAAATCTTGGCTGGATTTTTTGTGGCATCTCATCACGTTGTGAAATATTTCCTTGACCGTGGCATCGAGTTGCAGTTTTTAACCAAAATTTCATGGGCATCTTTGTAGATTGTGGGCCAAAAGAATCCGGAATCGAAGACTTTTCTTGCTGTGTAGTTAGCACCGTGATGTCCACCGGTGGGACCATCGTGGCAAGCCAAGAGGATGTCATGGGCTTCTTTGCCAAAAACACAACGTCGAATAACTTGATCCGCACAGATTTTAAACAGAAAGGGATCTTCCCAGAAATAATGCTTCACGTCTTTGAAGAATTTTCTTTTCTGCTGAGATGACATCCTTTGATCACGAAATTTCCGCATGGTAGTTTGCGATTGGCTGCAAAACCAGGGGTACTAGAATCAAGAGCAGCATATCGAAACTAAGATGTTCCAGCGGAATTTTTCTTTTATCTCTTTAGGATCGTGCTCGTTCTTGAGTGGGTTACCTAATCGTGATAGATGATCAGCCGCTAGGTTCTCAGCTCCTTTTGTGTCAACTACATCAAAGTCGAACTCTTGAAGGAGCAGAACCCATCGGAGCAATCTCGCCTTAGAATCTTTCTTTGCAAAGAGATACTTTAAGGGAGAACTGATAGTTTTACACGTGGCATTTGTTCATGACAAGGTAAGATCGGAATTTTTCGAACGCGTATACCACAGCCAACATTTCTTTCTCTGTTGTGGTGTAACGTGATTCCGCCTCATTCATTGTTTTGCTCGCATAGTGTATAGGTCTGAAATGTTTCTCATGACGTTGCCCCAAGACTGCACCTAAGGCGAAATCGCTTGCATCGCACATAAGTTCAAATGGTTCATTCCAGTCTGGGGCAATCAGGATTGGAGCCTCGGTTAGATTCTCTTTGAGAGTGTTAAATGCTTCAATACACTCTTTGGAGAAATAAAACGGAGTCTCTTTTTCAAGCAAATGGGTCATGGGACGGGCTATTTTTGAGAAATTCTGGATGAATCTTCTATAAAACCCGGCATGCCCAAGAAAACTACGGATGCCTTTTACAGTAGTCGGGTGAGGGAGCTTTGCGATAACGTCAATCTTAGCTCGATCGACCTCAATTCCCGACTTGGAGATTTTTTATGTCAAGAACAATGCCTTCCTTAAACCATTGAAATATGGCTTTTCTACCAGTTTAGAGCTAAATTGGTGTCTTTACACCGCTTAAGCATCTTTTCCACAATGGGTTAGCATGTAGAGAAGAAATTCCAAAAACACGAAAAGGCATCCATAATATTCATCGTTTTTTCGTCATGTCGTGGAAGATTGCCATCATACATCTCTGGGAATTGTGCTGGTGGCATTATGCAGAGGCCATAGGCGCATTGCGGACGGTTGGCAAAGTTCCGTATGGGCAAGTAAATGTTGTCTTTTCCTGATCATTTGGGTCGATGGGTATTTGAAAATATCCTGAGAAACCATCGAGAAAACAATAGTATTCGTTTCCCGCAAGCTATCGGCGTTGGTCGATGAATTGGTGGAGGAAATTGGCCTTTCGGGTGGCTTCATTCAACTTTCGGTAGTCAATGCATACTCGCCATCCCGTAACTAATCGAGTTGGGATCAACTCATTTTGCTCATTCTCAACTACGGTAAAACCACTTTTCTTTGGTACACAGTGTACCGGGCTTACCCAGGGACTATCTGAGATAGGGTAAATTAATCCAGCATTAAGAAGTTTTTCAACTTCCTTTTTTATGACATCGTGGATTTTTGGGTTTACCCGTCTCTGATGTTGGACCGCTGGTGTGTAGTCCTCTTCCATTAGAATTTTGTGAGTACAAAATTCCGGGTTAATACCCTTGATATCGGAGAGTTTCCAAGCGATGGCTCGCTTGTGGGACTGCAACACCTTTATGAGAGCGGCTTTCTCCCCGACACTCAAATCTTTAGCAATTATGACTGGTAACTTGTTGTCACCCTCCAAAAATGCATATTCGAGGTGGGGAGGTAAGTCCTTGAGCTCGACCTCGGGAGGTTCATCAATTGATGTTCCATCGGTTTTGGCTTCACAATTCTTAAGTTCTTTCCTAACCTCAGGAAAATAATTTGCATGGTTAGGAAGTGGTGATAAAGGCTCACTATTCAGGATAGCTTCAAGAAGAAGAATGTCATTCTCGGGATCACATTCGGCATCATCAATTCCTGACTTATACGAAGTATCAGAAAGTTCAGCCTCGATTTCTTCAAGAATGAAATCACTACCCTTGAATGGAGTGAGGGTGGGAGAAGTGGTATCAACAATCGGTTCAAAGTAAGGAGTGGAATTTCCATTTGCTAATACTTCCGAGAATCCTAAAACTTCTTGAGAATATTCCTCGCACGCTATATCAATAAAGTCGACCTTGTTAACTGATTCCATGGCATTGTAGGAGAAATTTTTCGTATCACCTACTTTGAAAGTCACGGATTTGTCATCATGTCTTAAGGTCATCTCTTCACCGTGTACATCAAGCAAGTGCTCTTGCGGTTCTTAAGGAATGGTCTTTCCTAAATCAACGGACTCTTGGGTCGGACTTAATAGTCAAATACACAACAATCTCGGTGAAAGTAGAGTTCCAACCTTCCACAAAAAATCTTGGCTATGGCCGGTTGGAGTGGAGATTGAATCGGTCGGCTAAATCGAGTACCATCCTAGTTTTGGTTAGTCCTTGGCGATTAAGCTTTTCAAAAACGGAGAGTGGCATTAGATTGATGCTTGCACCGAGATCGGCCAGGGCTAAGCATTCATCCAACTCTGGAAAAATCACACAGGTTTGAAAATCTACCGGGTCTCCTAATTTTTCGGGAACTGTCTATTTGGATGACTAGTCCGAGCATTTTTCATTAACGGTGTTTTTGGTTATTCCAAGATATTGTCTTTGTTGTTCAAAAGTCTTTCTGAACATCGGGCAAACTTAGCAATGTGCTGGAGAGCATCGCGAAGGCTCAACTCGAAATTGTGAGATTTCGAAAATTTTTCCATGAATTTCAAAGCTAAAGGTCGTCCTTTTCGATGGGACTTTCTCCTTGTTTAACTAGATGGGATATGTAATGTGTTTTGGGTTCTAGGGCATGACAACACTGGTTCATCAACATGGACTATTGAGGTTGGACGTCTTTGGTACTTCCGTTAGGAAGCACCGTGTTTCTTTGTCCACCTCGGTTTCAAACTTTCCAACCACCGGAGGTGAATTTGGGTCATCATATGAAACACCGATTCTGGTGGTCGATTGCTTTCAATTCACCTTCGGGTTGGCTACGGTGTTGCTAGGAAGAGAACCCGAATTTGAAGTAGAAGCTTGGTTGGAATTTACGATTTTGGTGAGCAAGTCGGTTATGTTGGACATTTGGTTTTGCATATTTTGCATAACCGCATCATTAGCCTTGACATAGCTCTCAAAATCAGTTTTTGACACACCCGAAGCTTGATGAGCTGGAGCTTGGTAAGCTGGGTGTTGATTAACCGGAGGTTGATACATTGGGGCTTGTTGTTGAACCTGGGGTCGTTGGATTTGACCCTGGTTGTAGCCATTCCCACGGTTTTGGTTCTGGTTCCAACGATTCTGATTGTTGGCTTGGTTGTTGTGTTGCATGGGAGGAAAACCGGGTGGTTCTGATTTGGTTCGCCATCGGTGGCGGACGGTAACCGGAATTTCCTTGGTTGAAATTTGCTGCGGCTGCTTGCGAGACGTATTCTTGGATGTTATCTCGGTAATTGTTGCTATCGGTAGCCGGACAATTACGATATGAGTGGGCACCACCGCAGGTAACACAACTTTGCTCAACCGCTTTTACGGGAGCGGGAGCTGGAGCTGGAACTAGAATTGGAGATGTCTGCTTGTCGAGAAGTAGAGCTCGAACCATATCTTTCAATTCAGCAACATCGGGAGATACTCCGGAGGTGGAAGCGCTCGTACTCACTTTAGCAACAATGGATTTGCTTCGGGAGTTACGAACTTTGGACTTGCTTTCGATGATGCTTGAGCAATCAGCGGGCCTTTTGTCCAAAAAGTTGCCACCTGCGGCGGAGTTCAAAGAGTCTTGATCATTAACATTTAAGGCATTGTAAAATGTATCAAGTTGGTGAAGCTCCGAGAATCCATGATGTGGACATGCTCGGAGAAGATCTTTGAATCGATCCCAAGCCTCACTAAATGGTTCGTCAAATCTTTGTTTGAAATTGGTAATTTCGTTTCGAAGATTTGTCGTTTTAGAAGGTGGGAAAAACTGGTTGATGAATTTAGCAACGAGGTCATCCCATGTCTGAATTGATCGAGGGGGTTCTTTCTCAAGCCATATCCGGGCTGCCCCCTCGAGAGAGAAAGGAAAAAGCATCAACTTAATTGATGTGGTCGGGACATTAGGATATCTCAAAGTAGAGGTGATTTTATTGAAGTAACGGATGTGGGCATGTGGGTCCTCTTTGTCATGTCCGAAGAACTGCTTGTTCTGGACAAGAGTTAGTAACCCATGCTTGATCTCAAAATTTGCTGCCTCGATTTCAGGAACAACAATTGCGTCCTCGTATCCCTCGGTGGGAGCCTGGAGCAATTCTGCCATAGTACGATTATCAGCCATCGTAACTATGGGAAGTTCAACAAGATTCGGAGGAACTTGTTGTTGATGTAGTTGTTGTTGACGTAGACGACGAGCTTGAGAACGAGTGCGCATGCACTAAAATAGAGAACAAGAAGAGTATTTTTGGTTTTTTAGTTTATTCACAATCTATTTTAAACGGACAGGAACCTAAAACTAGACAACTTGAACCCAAATAATCAGAATACTTCACGGTAGCTCCCAAAAAGCAATACAATCAGGTGAGCGGAGGAGTAGGAATAGCGCGAAGCTTATTTCTCCTTTCGGGTCGTAGTTCCTTGGAACAACCCTCCTTATACCCACTTTATAGTTTGTATTTCTTTTTTAGATGAGCCGTACCTTGTAAACGACACAATTGGTAAGTTTTAAATCTTTGATTCGAGTTGGGAAATTTGTATTGTTCCACACGTTAGGAACAATTGATAAATTTGGAGTTTATTTTATTTATATATTTTTATGGACAATTTTTTTTTATATTTTTGATTTTTCTTTGGCTTTTGTATGATAATTATACTAAAAAAAAATTGAAAAATATTTTTGTACTTTTTATGTTTTTGTAAAGAAAATATTAACAGATAAATACAAATTATCAAAAGTAACGATAATCGTTTCACAGCCTCCCCGGCAACGGCGCCAAAATTTGACTCGCCAAAACTTACTCCTTAAAATCTATCTATATATAATATAAATACAACAAAGGATCAGAATCCGCGAGATCAATAAAACCGGAAGCAGTATAGAGTGTTCCCGGGTCGTTATGTCCCAACGAGGCTAGAGATGGAGAATCGCAAAGAGTGTTCCCGGGTCGTTATGTCCCAACGAGGCTGAGATGGAACATCGAGAGACGATTGACGATTTCTGTTTGAATGTAACAAGGAATGTTTGTGAATTAATACTGAAAGCAAATGCACATAAAAATTAAACAAGAACATAAACGAGAACAAGCATGAAAGCTACTAAAAACTTTTACACTAAGGCACAAATAAGCTCCAATTAGCTTAAGGCAGACAAATAAACTAATCTAAATCTAAATAAGCAAATTAAGCATGCAATTAAGCTAAATTAAACAAGAGAAACACAACAGTACTAACAACAGTACTACCAGTATTAACTACCAGTATTAACTTAAAGTTAGTACTGCTAGTGTTAGTTAGTACTGCTACCTTTGAAATCCAAGAAATTGAACTAGCAGTACTAACTTGAGTAGTACTGGTAGTGTTCAGTTAATGCTGGTCCAAAAGTGAATACTAGCAGTATTAACTTGGATTGTAGTACGCTAGTGTGACGCTTAGTACTGTCCTAAGAAATTGAACTAGCAGTACTAACTTGGAGTTAATACTGCTCGTTTAAAAACAGCATTTAACATTTCCAAAAATCATTTTTATGTCAAAAATTAATTAAAAACAAGATAACAAATGACAAAGTAAAACACTTATAACAATTTCAAATCCATAATAAGCACTCAAATAAGCATGAATTAGTCTAGCAGTATAAACTTAAAACAAACAGTGCCAACAAATGACCACAAGTTCTGGAAATAGATAAGCAAAGCAAAAAAAGAGAGACTTACTACACCCTTGCTCATAATAGGTCCCAACAACAAATAAACAAGCTCTTGCTTGTAAAAACAAGCTAGTGATAGTCCATAAGACCCCATCCATAATGGCTTATCATCCAATAAGTAAAGCTGTGGAATGTTTTGAGAGTGATATTTGTATATTTCGCTTTACTACTTTAAACTTTTTAGTTTTACTTAATGAAAACAGCTTATACGTAAGCAGTGTGAGAGCTTTTTGAACACAAAAACAACAAGATAAGAAACTTAACACTTGTATTGTAAATTGACTTAAAAAAAAAAAGACTTTCAACCTTGCATTAAAACGTGAAAGGTTACAAAGCAGAAAGCAAAAGCTATAAATATTAAAAACAAGCCTAATTTATAAAAATAAAAGAAAAACTAGTTAACTTTTTTTTTTTTTTTTTTTTGTTTTTTTTTTTTTGATTTCAAAACACAATTGCATTAAAACTTTGAAATTTTTTTACAAAAAGCTGAAAGTAAAACTGTAAATAACTGAAAATTAAGCTAAAGTTATTCCTAAGATTCACTAGTTTTATTTTTTTTTTCTTCAAGGCTTAAAAAAAAGCTTATTTATAGCCGAAGTTTTGGACTTGGCAGTTTGTGCTTCGTTGGAAGCCAAAAACGAAGTGTGCTGGTAAGTAGTGAGGAGGGTCCAAAGCAAATCCCAGCCTTTGTAATTTCATTTGTTGCTCATTTTGGAGTCAATCTAGCCCAATGAAGATACTATGAAAAGGTGAGGAATGCCAACAGGCTTTTTTATTACAAAGGGGGGTGTGGGGGGGGTGTGAAGTAAGGGAGGATGAAAATAGAATATGGCACGGCGGCGACGTGGATTTTCCATGCGCGATCGAACGGCGAAGGTATGGGGCACCTACCCCCAACCCAGTAGAACCCTGGTTTTTTTCGCTGTGGCGTCCCTGCCTGCCAAAATGTGGCGGTATAGTCCCGAAAGGGTGACCCCTGGACGCATATACGCTACCCATCGCCAACACACCACCGGCACGGTTGAATTGAACCCCACAAATCCCCCTGACATAAAACCAGCAAAAAAGACCACCCCAAGAATGCAAGGCCGAAAATTCGCCCCGTCCCGCAATCTAAACAAATCCTATAAGCAGACAAAAGCCAATCCCATATCCACTCCGTGCATAGGATTTGTTATGTCTTTGGTTTTCCATTTATTGCTCTTTTTCTACTTTGAATATTTTCCGTTTCCTGCACAATACAAATGCACAAACAAACAATACAAAGAATTATTATGGTACGTTTTTAGGCCATGATTAAAGGTTCGCTTAAATATGAAAAAATGGTATTGTGAATTTAAACACACATATCATTAAATCCATTTAAGCGTACTTATTGCCTCGCTGGTTCGTCCTTTAGTGTTAAATCAAGTGATTATCACCCCATTACCATCACCTATTACCCAATTTAATACTCCTTAGGGCAAGGAGTTTAACTTAAGTTTTACTTAAAAAAACTTAAACACCCCCGGCACCCCCAACAGTCGGTCAAAAAAAAACCAACAAAAACCCAATCCCACCAAAACATCCCAAAAAAAAAAACAACCACCACCCAAACCCAAAACAAAACCTCAAAAACTATTCCCATAAACGTACAACCCCCCAAAAAAAAACTGTTTAACCCAAAAACCTCCTCTCTTTACCCAACCCCTCCCCAAATCAACCCCAACCCACAAAATCTCGGAAGACCCCGACAAAAAGAGAAACCAATAAATCCATAAATACCCCCAAAAAAAAACCACAAAAACCCCCCCCGCACTCACATCAATAGCCAACAACCAACCCCCCACCTTCACAGCCCACCCCAGCATCTCCCCCCCCCGCGAGTTTAAACCTCCGCGCAAACCCCCCCCCGCATAACTCCCACTGACCACGATGGTGGTCCAGCACCGACCCTGCCCCGGGAGATCACCCCTCAAACCCCCCCCGAATACACCCCACCGCCCCCCACCGACCGACGCCCACCCCACCCCCCGCCCTCCCCCTCCCCCCCCCCCGCCCCGCCACCACCCCCCCCCGACCCGCCCCCACCCCCCCCCGGGCCACCCACTTAAACCCACAACCCTCCGGTCACAACAACACAACACACACAAAAAATCTTTCGATCCAAAAAACAACCAACCCTGTTACGCCCAATTGACCAAAACAACAACCCACCACAAACAAAAACCCTAAACACAAAACACACACAAAAACCCCAACACCCCCATCACCACCGAAAACACCCCCCGCCCCACACTAAAAACATACCAAAAAAAAAACTTCACGTCATACAATATCCGACATTAAATACTATACCCAGTCCTAAACACTAATCAAAAACCCGACCAGACTACCGAACACAAAAAAAACAACAACCATCCCAAACGAAACCTTCCTCTGTGACCAACCTACCGCATACAAAACAATACAAACACCCCTCACACAATCGCCACCCCACACCTAAAATCACAGATTAGAGCATGACCCAAGCAACGTGAAGCATATCCACATAACCAATTAGTACCCAACCCTACCCCAAATAAACCCAAAAAGCCAAAACATGGCAAAAATATGCTTTGTATTTGTGTATGATTGTGCGGTATAGATAAGTCACAAAATCACACGAAAACACACATCAAACGAGCAAGCACGAGAATCAGAAGAGTACAAAAAGAAGCCAAAGGATCAAAGCCAAAGCCAGAAATGTTAAAGCCTCAGTCAAAGATAGTCAATCATGGTCCATAAAAGTCAACAAAGCCCGAAACCCTAACCCATTTCTTTTCTAACAGTTTTATACACTAAAAAATATATAAAATATAAAACTTTAAAAGAAGGATTAAGAAATTAACGCAAGTACCCTTGATAAAATACACTCTCAAAAATATATAAAAAAAAATAATATATTATAATATAAACCGGGTAATCTGAATCACCCGGTCGTTTTCCCCAATGACTAGTGAAAAATTAAACCACGTGTTAGGTTCGGATCCTATTTGAATGAAGCAGAGAATTTGATTTGAAAAAAATGAAAATAAAAATTTTAAAATAAACAATTAAACAAATACGGAAACGCAACTATTAAGCAAATTGACTAAAATTTAACCCTAAAAATATAAACTAAAATTTTACTAAACAAATAAAAAGTGCCAAAAATTATTAAAAATAAAAGCCCTAATTTATATCTTTTTATAAAAGTTTAATTAAACTAATTAAAACCTAGCCCTAATTATTAATCAACATGTTAAACTTAATGAACAGAGGTTAACTAAGATTTAACAAAAGGACTAACATGGCAATAACTACAAAAGAGTAACGAAGTAAAAATTCTTAAAGACCATGATTAACTGAGTGTTATTAATAATAAAATGAAAAATTACAAACCTTACCCTGAGGCCTAACCCCGACTACACTAATGGTCCTTTTAAAGCTTGAAAATAAGTTGAAAATTAAAAGGTGCTTATTATGAGAAACTTATTAAAGCAAAGTTGGAGATTAAGCTATAATGAACAATTTTAATAAAAAGAGACCTGTGCTGAAAATCAACAATCAAAGCTCAAAAAAGAGCTTATCTGTAAGAGTTTTACAAGAAAGTGAGGTTTTGGCTTATTTCTACTTAAAACAGCTATAAATTCTCAATTAACTCAATTCTAAAAAGGAAAAGTGATCAAGATAGCTTATGATGTGCTTAATCTAAAAATGCAAAGAAATCTAACCTAGAAGTGTTTTTAAGCTACTGAACTTAAGCATGAAATAAGCAAACTCAAGAAATAAGAATAAATTCACATCCTAAATAAGTACTAAAAACTATTTAAAAAACTAAACTAGACTCTAAAACTTACCAGACTTATTAAACTACTTATGATCTATCTATATAAGCTATAAGATCTAGACTCATTATCTAAATTAACAAATTAAAGTTCTTCTTAAGTTCCTACTGTTTTTTTAGGTATTTTCAGGTTTTTTATGACTTTTGACAGCAAAATAGGCTAAGACAATAGGCTAGAAAACAAAATTAAAGACTTAAAATATAATAAGCTATAAAAACTCAAGTCCTACTGAATTTGACAAGCTAAATCTTAAAATTACTAATCTAAATTAAGCTAAAAGAACAGCAGTAGTAACTGAGGTTACTACTGCTAGTGTAAAAGTTCAGCAATACTAACTTATGTTAGTACTGCTAGTGCAATTGACAGCTAAATTGAACTAGGAAAGT
This sequence comes from Tanacetum coccineum, assembly GCA_026074375.1. Taxonomy (NCBI): domain Eukaryota; kingdom Viridiplantae; phylum Streptophyta; class Magnoliopsida; order Asterales; family Asteraceae; genus Tanacetum; species Tanacetum coccineum. The sequence continues at coordinate 13,033 of BQNB010069325.1, read as the reverse complement.
AAGCTAGAAAATACTAACTAAGATTAAATCTATAATAAGCTATAACTAGACTTAATCCTACTTGAATCTAAGCACCTAATCTTAAACTAACTTCAATAAAAACTATGCTAAAAGTGGCAGTACAAACTGTGACAGCATACTAACTTCTTGTTAGTACTGGTGCACTTTGCACAAGTGCAAATCAAGAGTGCAGGTTTCCTTAAAGAAACTCTTGCACTCAAATACACTCTAATAGAGTGTATTAACTAAATGCAAGCAATATCCAAGCCTAAAGGACTTAGGATCAAATTGACACAATAAAAACCTAAGCAACAAAGCCTCTTGGTGCTGAAATCCCTTATCATAACCATTTCTTTGAAATTTGAATTCAAATCTTATAAAATCTAATTGAAAACTAATTTTAAAAGAAAACTTACTAACTTTAAGCAAATGTCAAACAAAATTAATTTGTCTTAGAGGTTAAAAGTGCGCTAAAAACCAAACACCCCTTTAAAGACTATTGACAGGAGTTTGAGAAAAACTCTTTAAAGAGAAATCTAATGACAAGTACGAATATCAAGATAAAAACTAGCTTAAAAACAAACTTAATATAACAAAACTACAAACTAAATAAAGCCTTAATCTAAGAATCTATACTATTTTTTATTTTTTGGTTTTTTAGAGGCTTTTAAGACATTTATATAAAAAACTATGATTCAAACTAAGAATACTAAAAACAGACAAACAACTATGATTATTAAGCTAAATTAAACTAAATTAAGCACTAATAAGCAAAGAGAATAAGCAAATAAGCAATATTAAGCATATAAGCTATAACTAAGCAATTTAAACTGAAATTAGAGAAGAATGAAAAAAGAAACTTACTTGATCCTTTAGCTAAACAAAAGGAACCAATAATGGCAGCTACAAGCTCCTTAGCATATTAGATAAGCTAGGGTATAAGTCCTTGAGATCTCTTCCAAGTTAAGATCCCCTTCCAAAAGCTCTAATCCAATAAGATCCATGTAAGATTAAACTGATTTAAGGTTTAGGTAAGATTAATACTGAATTCAATAAGCTCTATTTCAGCTTATAGACTGAAAGAGCTTAATATGAGCTTATTAGTTTATTCTCTTTGCTTATTAGTGCTTAATTTAGTTTAATTTAGCTTAATAATCATAGTTGTTTGTCTGTTTTTAGTATTCTTAGTTTGAATCATTGTTTTTTTATATAAATGTCTTAAAAGCCTCTAAAAAACCAAAAAAAAAATATAGTATAGATCTTAGATTAAGGCTTATTTAGTTGTTAATTGTGTTAATTAAGTTTGTTTTAAGCTAGCTTTTATCTGAAAATTCAAGTATTTGTTCATTTAGATTTTCTCTTAAAGAGCTTTTTCTAAACCTTCTCAAACTTTCATAGTCTTAAAGGGTTTTGGTTTAAGTGCACTTGACCTCCGAAAGTCAAATTCATTTGTTGCTATTTGCTTAAAGTCCGCAAATTTTCATTTAAAATTATTTCATTTAGTTTTTATAAGATTTGAATTCAAAATTTCAATAGAAATAGCTTATTATAAGTGTTCAGCACCAGGGGAGCTTGTTTCTTAAGTTTTTTATTGTGTCAATTCTGATTCCTAAGCCCTTTAGGCATTGCATTTAGATTAAATACACTCCTATTAGAGTGTATATGAGTGCAGATTCCTTAAGGAACCTCACAATAGTATTGCACTTGTGCAAAGTGCAACCAATACTAACCAAGAAATAGTACTGCTGTCACTGTTTGTACTGCCACTTTTAAGCATAGTTTATTAGGTTAAGTTTAAGTAAATTTAGTGCATAGATTCAAGTAGGATGTAAGTCTAAATATAGGCTTATTATATGTTTAATCTTAGATATATTTCCTAGCTTACTTTTCCTATTCAATTGTAGTGTCAATTGTACCAACAGACTAAACATAAGTTAGTACTGCTGAACATTTACACTAGCAGTATAGTAACCCTCATTATTACCTGCTGTACTTTAAGCTTCAATTTTAGATTAGTAATTTTTAGGATTTAACTTGTCAAATTCAGTAGGACTTGAGTTTAGTTTATAGATTTAATTATATTTTAAGTCTTTAATTTTGTTTTCTAGCTTATTGTCTTAGCTTATTTTGCTGTCAAAAGACCAGCAAAACCTGAAAACCCAGAACAGTAGGAACTTAATAGAACTTTAAATTTGTTAATTTAGCTAATAGAGTCTAGATTTTATACTTAAATAATAGATTCATAAGTAGTTTAATAAGTTAGGTAAGTTTTAGAGTCCTAATTAGTGTTTTTTTAATAGTTTTTTAGCTTATTTGGATTTTGATTTAACATGCTTATTTCCTGAGTTTTGCATGTTTCATGCTTAACTTCAGTACTTAAAAACACTTCTAGTATAGATTTCGTTGTCATTTTAGATTAAGCACATCATAAGCTATCTTGATCACTTTTTCCTTTTTTAGAATTGAGCTAATTTGAGCATTATTATAAGTTGTTGTAAGGAAAATAAGCCCAAAACCTCACTTTCTGTAAACAGCTTAAAGATAAGCTCTTTTTGAGCTTATTATTGATTTTCAGCACAAGGTTCTTTTATTAAAATTGTTTATTATAGCTTAATCTCCACTCTGCTTTTATAATTTCCATAATAAGCACCTTTAATTTCAACTTATTTTTAAGCTTTAAAAGGACCATTAGTGTAGTCGGGGTTAGGCCTCAGGGTATGTTTTGTAATTTTCTCATTTCTTTGTTAACTTAGTTAATTCATTGTCTGTTAAGAATTTTACTTCGTTAATCCTTTTAGTAAGTGCCCTGTAGTCCTTTTGTAAAATCTAGATAACTTTCAAATTAAGTTAACATTTTTTATAATAATGTAGGGCTAGGTTTATAATTATTTAATTGAACTTTTATAAAAAGATAAAAATTAGGGTTTTATCAGTTTTATGGCGCCGTTGTCGGGACTAGTTTAAAGATTCCTTCGTTTTGTGTTGTTGATTTGTTTGAAGATCTTTCGTCTCGGAAAAGTTTCATTCTTGTTTAAAAATTCAAAGTTAAAAAAATATTATAAATATAAAAAGTAAAAAAATATTTCCTTTCTTTTAGTATAAGTAAAAGATAAAACAAACAACATAAAAAAATGTCGATTTTTATGATTTATTTTAAAAAAAAAGAAAATAAAATAAACAAAGTTTGGAAATCGAACACCACCAAATAATAACTTCTATTGAGATCTAATCATTTATCAATTTCGTGAACTTGCAATTGTTTCCCAACTCGTACTCAAAGATTTAACACTTGCATTTGTGTCTCTACCGAAATACGGCTCACCTTGGAAAAGCAATTTTCGAGAGCTACCGTGAAGTAGTTGATTATTTGGTTTAAGTCTCTTCCGTGTAACCATTAAAATTCATTGTCTAACAACAAACCTAAAAAATAGTGTAAAGTTTTTGCTTTTTGATTTTTAGTTTTTCTTTTTATGCGCACTCGTTCGCATCACACAGATCGTCAACAACAAACTCTCGGTGTTGAAATTTTGATTAGAAGAACAATTGTTGAACAAAACGTTGTTCACTGGCCGATAATCGAACGATGGCCAAGAATGTTTGCATGCACCCAACGATGGGAAATAGAAGATGCTATAGTTGTTCCACCGATTAATGCTAACAATTTCGAGCTTAAGCAACCTTTAATCAATCTTGTGCAAAGTAATAAGTTTACGGGTAGACAAGATCCTCACAATCACCTTCGATTTTTTAACAAAGTCACTTCAACGTTTAGACATCCCGAAGTTCCGAACACTTCGATAAAGCTTTTGCTTTTTCCTTTCTCTCTAGACGGTGAAGCCCGAGATTGGTTAGACAAGGAACCACCAAGATCAATTCTCACATGGGACGACCTTGTTTCAAAATTCATAAATCAATACTTCCCACCTTCAAAAACCACTTACTATCGGAATGAGATCATTACTTTTTACCAAAAACCCAACGAAACCTTCAATGAAGCATGGGAACGTTTTAAAGGACTCCTTCGTCAATGTCCTCACCATGGCTTTTCAGAACTACACCAACTCGATACTTTTTACAATTCCTTGAATTCCAACGATCAAGATGCCTTAGATTCCGCCGCGGGTGGCAATTTCTTAGACAAGATGCCTCCAAAAGGTTGCGATTATTGAAAGCAAGTCAAAAGTTCGTTACTCAAGAAGTCGTGCTAATGATTCAAGAGTGAGTACGGATGCTCCTCTTTCTAATTCTTCACCTTTTAATAAATTTCTTCAATATGCAACAAATAGCCGCTAACTCTCGGAGGATAAGATACTATTAAGATGAACCAAATGATGAATAAATGAAAGCTTTAGTTGTTACTACTCCTGCACCCGTCAAAGGCAAGTGAGGGAAGTTATGTGTCCACTTTGTGGATCAAATCACCCTTTTAACCATTGTTTCGTTTAACTCGAGTGGAAACATTTTCCCGTATTTCATGACAACATCTAACAATTTTAACAAACCGCAGCAGTTGGTAATTTTCTCCAAAGAAACCAACCTTCCTAAAATTGGCAAGCCAAAATGAAACACCAGGTTTCATCAATCCGAATGTCCAAAATACCCAAAACATTACCTAAGGAACAATTCCAATTCCAAACAAACGCGGAACAACTTACTCCAAAAACCCGTCAACCCACCAAAATCAAGTTTATCAAGCTCCACCATACCAACCACCAATCAATCAAGTTTTACCTTACCAACCTCCAACAAATAGTGTGTCTAAAACAGATTTTGAAAATTATTCTAAAGCAAATGATGCGAATATGAATAACTTGCAAATGAAGTTAGATAATTTTCAAAGAAACCAAAATGATTTTCAAAAGTTACAATATTCTCAAAAGAACAAATTTTTCAGAAAATGATGATCAGTTTCATGCAAAGCTATCACACCAACCAACCTTCAAGTTCAAGTTCTTTACCAAGCAATACCATTCTAAACCCTAGGAACGAAGCCAAGGCAATTACAACTCGTAGTGGTGTTTCATATGATGGACCTCCGATTCCACCGCCGGTGGTGGAAAAGGAAAGTGAGGTGACAAAGGATACGGAGCTACCGAGCACCGAAGACATCCAACCTCCTCCATTCGTCCAGGAACAAACCAAAGACAAAGAACCAATCGAAGAGCCTTCTTTAGTTCAAAGATCAAACCTAATTTGCCTACCCCATCAAGATTTGCAAAAGAAAAGATTCGTGAAAAGATGATATCCTAGCTTCAAGTTTATAGAAATTTTCCTAATCTTCACTTGCGCTAAGTTTTGCGGAAGCCTCTCATCATATGCCAAAGTTTTGCTCCGATGTTTAAAAAGATGCTTAAATACCAAAGACAAGTTAAATTGAATTAACCAAAACGCCGTTGATTGAAAAATTGTAGTGCGATGTCCTTAAACGCTCCAAAAGCTAATGTGACCCCGCCGATTTCTCATTCCATGAGATTTTTCAGAGTTGATAGTTACTTAGCCCTTGCCGATTTAGGTGCTAGTATCAATCATATGGCCTTATCCATTTGGAAAAAAGCTTCAAACTCCAGCCCTAACCGAAACAAAAAATGTTTTTTGAATTAGTCGACAAAACTGGGGAGTTTTTTAATTTTTTTTGTAGTTTTTAATTTAGTTTATTTTTTTGATTTTTAGTTGTTGATGTTTTTTTTTAATTTTTTTTTTTTTTTGTGTTGTTGTTTGTTTTTTTTTTTTTTGTATAAGTACAATTTTCCAAACCAACCGGTGTTGCCGGAAATGTTTTTGTCAAAGTAGGGAAACTCTACTTCCCTCCAATTTTTGTTGTTCTTGATTTTATATAGCCATCCTCGAGTACCATTAATTACTCGAACGACCCTTTCTTAGGACGGCTCATGCTTTAATTGATGTTTACGAAGGAGAAATAACTCTTAGGAATGATGATCAATCGTTAACCCTTAAATGTGGTGATGCACCTTTCATTTCATACAAAAACCTCGAATCATTGAAGAAAGTTGATCTCATTGATGTCACTTGTGAAGAGTACTCACAAGAAGTACTTAGATTTTCCGATTCCATTGCTTACAATAATCCTTCTCTGTACTTCGATCTGATTGTTTCTACTTCATCTCCAACACTTACTCCTTTTGATGAAAGTGATTTTCTACTCTTTGAAGAAGCCGATGCTTTTATAGCTATCGATGATGAACCAGTTTCACCAGTTTTGAATGCTACATATTTTAATCCCAAGGGTGACATTCTCATTCTTGATGCACTTCTCAATAGTGATCCATTACCTTCACCAAACCAAGGAGATTACTCATCCGAAATTCAAAAAGATCTTAAAGTTGTCGAACCAAAGCAGTCTTCAGTCGAATATGCTACTTCTTACGAACCAAAAGATGAAATTCCCGTAGTCGAACTTAAAGAGTTTCCTCTGCATCTCGAGTATGCATTTTTAGATAAAAATAACAAGCTTCCAGTCATAATTTCAAAAGATTTAAGCCAAGATGAAAAGACCTCACTCATTAACGTTCTAAAAAACTGAAAACAAGCAATCGCTTGGAAACTTTCTGATATCCGAGGCATAGATCTAGAGTTTTGTTCTCACAAAATCCTTTTAGAAGATAATTACGAACCTTCAGTCCAACATCAAAGGAGGGTTAACCCTAAAATCCACGACGTCATCAAGAAAGAAGTAGAAAAACTTCTTGACGCGGGATTGATTTATCCGATCATTCGTTGGGTAGCAGAGTGCACCAAACACATGAAGATACGATAGATCGGGAGGTTTGTCGTGTAAAAGCTCGTATGGTGTTTTACCGTGACGACGACGTATCATGGAACGATTTTGGGTATAACAGGCTGTGGCAACCGCTTCGGCCCATAGAAATAAAGGAGCTTTTGCATAAATTAACATAGTGCGGGCTGCTTCAATTAGCGTACGATTTCGTCTTTCAACAACACCGTTTTGCTGTGGAGAGCGTGCAACTGATGTTTCATGAGAGATGCCAACCTTCTCATAATATTCACGCAATGTCTGATTAACAAACTCAGTTCCATTATCTGTTCTGATGCGACGGACGGTTTCCTTAAGCCGTACTTGGATCATCTTCAAAAAGTTGATAATAAAAGCTGGAGCTTCATCTTTTGATCGCAAACATTTTACCCATGTAAATCGAGAGTAGTCGTCGATAATAACGAGGATATACTTCTTTCCATTGACACTCGCAACACGCATTAGCCCACACAGATCCATATGCAACAGATAGAGTTTTTCTTAATTGGTGTCCTCAGATTTGGGTTTGTGGGGTTTCTTTGAACTTTTGCCTAATGCACATGCAGAACATAAGTGATCCTTTTCAAACTTGAGCTTAGGGAGACCTCGGACAAGTCCATGTCTTGCAAGATGATTAATAGCACCAAAGTTCAAGTGAGATAGACGACGATGCCATAACCAAGACTTGGTTTTAGAGGCCTTTGACAAGAGACAAATGGGAGAGGACGCCATCATATTCCCAAGTGAGAGTGTATAAAGATTATCCCCTCGAGATCCCGTCAATAAATCAACACCTTCTAGATTGCGAATGAAGCATGTGTGTTGAAAGCCAATTCAAGATTGAAATCACAAAATTGTCCCACAGAAAATAGATTATGCCCAAGTCCTTCAATGTAATAAACCCTTAAAATAGTAACATTCCCAATCTGATAGTCTCCATAACCCATTATCTTTGCAACTTGATCATTTCCGAATTTAACTGTACCTAAGAATTTACTGATGAAATTGGTGAGCTGAGAGCGATCTCCGGTCATATGCTTCGAGCAACCAGAGTCCAAATACCAAAGGACGATTTGGACAACCTGCATCCATTAAGAGAAGAAGATGGAACATTGGTTTTTGTTGATCCCCAGGATTTACTGGGTTCCTGTTTGTTAGTAGATATTGTTTTTATAACCTCAGTTTTGCTAAGGGACTCAGTATTCTTATTCTTCCTAGGTTTCCTTGAATATACCAAATTAACCACAGGTTTGGGTGATTCAGATTCTAGAACTATTGGTTTCCTAGAAGGCACTTCATTAGTAGTGGTAATCCTAGTTAAAGGGCACGCATTTCCTACAATAGTGAAGGTCCGACCGGTAGGTCTCCAAATATATCCCATCTTAGTGAACACTTTTCCTGTTGGTTTCTAAATCTCTTTCTTAGATTTTCTCTTCTTAGGTTTAGCATGAAATTTCACATCATTCATAGAATTAGAAACACACAAATTATCAGAAGACATGCAATCATCACGGTTAATACAGACATAATCAGAATTATCTTGTTTCTTGAGATTCTGCACAACCGCAGATCCATTAACATTAACAGTACCATTCTTTTTATTCAAACTAGATTTAACGTTCCTAGGGTGAGCTTCTACTTTATTCTTCGAATTACTACTTGGTGTTTGCAGAATCCTATCATTCCTGGTATTGCCTGAAGGCTGTGATCCGCTAGCACTAGTAGAAAGTTTTACTCCTGTAGAATGCAACACACGCTTGTTAGAAACTATGTTTGAAGTTGAGTCTGTTTTTGTGTTTTCTGTGGATGTTGTGTTTTTTAATTCGGCCAAACCCTAATCTTCTTCCGTTTTTCCTCGGTGTGACCTCAACTAATTGAGGACCAAAATTGTTGATGCTAGGGCAAGATCTACTTATGTGTGAAAGCAAATCCTGAATGACTTTGGTATACCTAAAGGCAGACTCTAAAAGTAAATCTTGAGGATAATTTGCTTTTACATGTTCGACTATATCCCTAAGGACCAAAGCTTCTTCCTGGGTATGCTTAATATACGAGGAGTGAGCAGTCCTTTTATTCAACAATTTGGGCGTGATTGGTTCCATATTATCCTTAGACACTTTTGGATCAACAGAGTGGGTCTCAGTAGCCTCCTTATCTACAACTTTTCCTTTAAGTTTCCTTAACTCGTTTTTTAGGGCTGCTATGACCAAACCTTGTTCCTGAAGTTTTGCATTTAAATCAGAAATTTCCCCACACTTTATATTGACTTGTTTAATTAACGCATCACATTGTTCTTTTGATTGAACACGTTTTGGTTTAATACGGTCATAAGTTGTTTATAAGTCTGTTTCAAATGCTCATTCTCAGTAACAAGTTTTGTCACTCTATGTTCCAATTCAATGTTAAGAGTCTCAATTTCATCCATGTCCATTTTGACTGTACTATCATCCACATTTCCATTTAAGGACTTAATTTGCTCTTTCAACTTGACAATGACTGTGTCTTTTGCTTGAGACTGAGCTCTCAATTCACTTAATTCAAACAACTGAGTAAAACTTGGAGCATTTTGATTTAAAACACTGTTTTCTAGTTGAAAATTTTCTTGATTAAGTTGAGAATCAGCTTCCAAAGTGATGCAATGTTTTTCAAGAGTCGTAAAACTCTTACAAAGTTTATCGTAAGTTTCTTTATCAACAAAATCCTTTTTATTGAGAAGCTCAGTCTTGAGTTCGAGACACCTCCATTTGGATTTCATTCACAGTTTCACAACCTTCATTCACAGACAAATTCACAACAGTTTTTACAATATCATTATCAATGGCTTGTGCCAAGAGTCGTTCATTTTCACTCAAAACTTGATTTATTTTAACTTTGAATCCTGGACTGCCAAGCGGATGTTGTTCGACATCAGTTCCATTTGATAAAGACTTTTTGGACATATGTAAGTTCTTAACCAAGTAATTGATTGAGTTATTGGAAGATATCTTTTAATACTTTTATAATCGGGAAGGATATAATCTCGAATAACAGCCTTTGTATGTTCAAAAACCCCCATGTTCCCTCAGTGATATGACTATGAGCAGTGGTTCTTTCTTTGACAACCAGTCAAAGCCAGTTAGATTGCGTTTGAGCTATTTCAAAAGTTAGTATACACCATACTTACTTTTGGAAGTTCTTTGGAACCTCAAACTTCGGCCCCCCCCCCCCCCCCCAAATATGGTTGTTGAAGAATGAGATGGGTCTAAAGCTGGGACCGAAGTCGCTTTCTAATAAGCTTGTTCACTATATAAATCAGATTGTCGAACAAATTGTTTGTTGTAATCGTTATTTAGAATAGCATAATTAATGGGTTTCGTGTTCACTCTGTGTTTTACAACCAATGGATCTTGTTCTTTCAAAAGCATTTTTGAACGACTCTCTTCACAAAGCATTAATGTTTCATCAGAATCAGGAATTACAACAGTATCCATTTTAAGAATGACATTCCCGTCATACAATTTTGGCTTTGACTCCCGAACTTTCTTCAGATAGAAAGGTTTTTCAAAACCGATTGCTTGTTTCATGGAATGATCATAACAAATTTTGGATTTAGTCATCATATGAACAGTTTGCGCAGATTGACCTCTTTTGAAAATGATATTATCAAGTTGCTTAATTTTCTTTTCTAAAGCAATTTCTCTATCAATATTTCTGTTTTCTTCCACTTTTAAAACATTTTTGAGATCAGAAACTGTTTTCATTAAAGAATCCTTTTCTTGCACTTGTTCAAAAAGAGTTTTCTTAAGACGTACAATCTCGGCATACTGTTCATTTGATCCTGAAAAATTGTTTTCAACATTTTGCATTTCTTTCAAATCTTTAACCTCTCCTTTATATCTGTCAAGCTCGGTAGTCAAAGCTTTATTAACATTGGTGCAATGCGTCACTTGGGTATTTAATTGTTCAAACATAGACAATATCAGGACATCTTGTTGAGCAGAAGAGTTAGAATTCTGGACAGTTTCCTGTTGTGTTTCACTCAGATACTGAGAATAAGGAATGATATTGCTATCACTGGTTATTTTAGTTTCTGTCTGACTCACATCATTAGACTGTTCAGAAGACGTCATTATCTGCTCACTTTGATTGAATAAGTCATAGTTCAGATTATCTGGATTGTGTACCTCGGTGAGTGCATCTGAGCCATTCCTGGAGAGATTTGCCATGAGAGCAATCTTGGCTGAGTTGAGTTCATCACAATCAGAGTCATAGGCATCCAGATCATCGGCTTGATAAGCAGCATTGTGGGTGATGACAGTCTGAGAGGTTTGGATGTCAGGGAGTCCTGGATCTGCCAAAAATGCTATTTCTTCCTCTGTTAAAGCTTGACCACCTGCTTGAGCTTGAACCAGCAACACTTTATCATTGAACCATGTTTCATCCCTTTTCCTCTTGGGCTTAGTACACTGCTTGGCAATATGACCCTCCCCTTTGCAATTGTAACAGATGACAGTCCGTTGTTTCCCCGTGTTGCTTCCACTTGCACCAGGTGTGTATTTTCTCGTTGTTCCAGCAGCATAAGTAGTTTGTCTTCCCTGAACAGGTTGCACAGTTACTTTTCCATCATAGATGGTAGCTTGTTGACGAGGGTTTGACGAAGTCCTTAGCTGATTGTTGGTAGTAGGATACCGGGATGTGACAACAGCAGTTAAGAATGACATCATGTGATTAATCGCATCAATTGGATCATCCCCTTTCTGGAATACTGGAACAACTAGACCGGAGTCTGGTTGGGAAAATTCAGGTTGTTGCTGTTGATAGGTTGTGGTAGCATATTCCAATTGTGGGATTGATGGTTGTGGAGAATAAACGTTGTGGTGAACTGTGGATTGGTACTCATTTGATGGATAAGTGATTGAAAGAGGTGTTGATTGATTGGTTGTGAATTGTTGAGTCTGATAAGGTGTAACAAACTGTGAAGACTGATATGGTGAAACATGATGTTGAGATAGAGACTTTGGGTGAGTTTGTAGATGAGATTGAAAGAGGATCGGAGTTGCGTTCATGCATCAAACGAACTTCATTTGCATGTCTTTCATGTTGTTGCAGGTAAGCATGAAGCTGATCAACATTGGTAGTGTGCAAGTCTTTGACCAATTTAACATCAGTAACAAATTTGCTCCATTCATCAGGAAGAGTGTTTAAGAACTTGGTGTTAACTTGAAACTGTTCCAATGGCATCTTGTAGATGTTCATATCATTGAGTATAGAGGTAACCTCAAGTAGTACTCATGTAGCGTCTCTCCTTTCTTGTAAGTGAACTTATCAAATTCATCATACAGCTTGCACTCTCGTTCTTGTTTCGTTAACGACGTTCCTTGCATTAGCAGCTTAATCTTCTCCCACAGATCTTTTGCAACACGATGTTGACTCACAAGAGCATAGATTTCAGTTGGAAGGCCTTGGAGAATGATGTTTATTGCTTTGATGTCACAATCTGCTTGAATGGCTTCAGCTGGAGTCAGTTCAACATATTCCTTAAGCCTTGTTACTCCATCCTCAGTGATTGAAGGCCAAACAAGTGGTCCTTTTTCAACAGAAGCAAGAATCATTCTTCCATGTGGTCTATTCATCATATACAGTTCCATTCTGCTTTTCCATGAATCATACAAGTGTTTTTCAAGCATCGGTGGTTTGTTGTCTCCTCCAGAGAGAAGTGACTTATCAGCAAGAGTCGTCATTGTGGTATCCAAAAGATTACAGATTGATCGATCGGTGGTAGAAAGAAATTGTGTTTGGTTATGTGATTATTGAGTCTTGAAATGAAACTACACGGGATTTTACAATTCTCGACAAAACCGGGAAAACAAGTGTTTGTTTCACGGGATTTTACAAGTCAAAGAAATAACCGTATAATTTAAAAACGAGTTGTTAAGTTTAAACTTAAGTTGGTTTCACTAGTTCGGCTGACAAATTTTTTAACTAGTTCGGTCCTACTCGTTCGGTCCTGCTAGTTCGGTTATCACTAGTTCGATTGTCAAAGTATACCTAGTTCGGTCCTACTCGTTCGGTCCTGCTAGTTCGGTTGTCACTAGTTCGATTGTCAAGTTTAACTAGTTCGGTTTCCTTGTTCGGTCCAACTCGTTCGGTTCCAACTTGAGTAATGCTCGTTCGGTTCAAACTAGAATATTCTAGTTCGGTTGACTTGTTCGGCTTACTCGTTCGGTCCCAACTACTACGAAACTCAAATCTTCAAAACTTAAAAAGACACGATTTTTAATG
>BQNB010069324.1:0-33527 GCA_026074375.1 Tanacetum coccineum | reverse complement strand
TTGTATGTAACTAGATTTTGGGACCTGCCGTTGTAAAACTCTAATTTTAAATGAATGATAACGTATCTTTTGAACAACGTCTCTTTTAAGTCGTTTTCTATTATTATGATTGTTGTATCCATGAAGTAATACCCCAGATTAGCTTCCGCTGTTATATTTGTCAAAATGGGGGGTGTTACATTGCTAAATATTTCAAATTCTTCGAAGGCTTCGGTTTTATTTGCTAAGAATCTAGTCCAAGTATATCGAGAATAGTCATCTACAATTACTAAGATATAACGATTTCCTCCATAGCTTCATATGGCGGAGGGGCCAAACAAATCAATGTGAAGTAGTTCTAAGCATCTAGTTGTTGAGACTATATTTTTGGCCTTGTGACTTACGTGAGCTTGCTTTCCAACTTTGCAAGCATCACAAAAATGTTGGTTGTATTTAAGTTTAGGTAGATTTCTAACTAATTCTTTAGACGCTAATGATTGAATTAGTTGCATATTAGCATGACCTAATCTTCTATGCCATAGTGTGGAATTTTCGTCTAATGTTGCAAGGCATATTTTGTCTTCCGGTTTATTTCCTAGTTTCATTACGTATAATCCTCCTTTCCTAATTCCTTTACCTATAACTTTTTCGTTTTTGATTATTTCGCTATCGTGTTCGGTAAATATTACTTTGCATTTATTATCACATATTTGACCTACACTAAGCAAGTTATAAGTTAAGTTATCTACGTGCTCAATGATACGCGTCCCAAACACACTATATATATAATATAATAGTATATAAGGATTATATCAAATAATAGTATAGTAAGTATTTTCCGTCGGGTTCGAGAAACAAACTTTTAACCAAAGTTGTCTCAAAAACCTCCCGGGTCGTTTTCCCTTGACGAAGCGTGAATTGAAAATCGGTTAAGTCTGTGATCGCGCGTTTTGAATGGTTTCGAAGATTTTGATTTGGTTGTCTAAATCCTACTAAAAATAAATGACAAGTAGATAAATGTACGAAAACAAGTAAGCAAGAAATGACAATTAAACACGTAAGCATAAAATGTAAACGGGAATTAAAAACGCGACATTTAAAACCTAAATTATCTAAAATTAAACCTAAAATGATTTTTCTATTTTTCCTAATCCTATTTTATTAATTTATAAGAAAAGGCTAAGGAAATTCTAAAACGAGAACACTTAAAGCTTAAAAACGAAGAAAACGAGAACGTGAACGAAATCCCGTTCTTTAAAAAGTGAAATTTAAAAATATTAACCCTACGAAAGTAAATTTCAAACCTAAGCCTAGATTATGATAAAAGAAAATTTTATAAAAAAGAAAATTATTTTTTTGATTATTTTTCTATTTTTTATGATTTTTTGAGTTTTTAACAAAAATAAATGATTAAAAATACTAAACTAATTATAAAAATTTTGAAAAAAATACTTTTGACTATTATAATCCTAAGAAAAATAAAAACTGTGAAAAAGCTAGAAGAAATAAGCTGCTAATAAGCTTATAAGAGTTGATAAGCTAAAATGAGCTAACACACTTAAATAATAAATTTTACAATTAAAAATCAAAAAAGTCCCCAGGGCAGAGGGTGTGAGTGTGTGTGTGTAAGCTTGAGGAGGGTAGAGGTCCAGGGTTCGAGCCTTGCTCACCCAGGATTCCCCCTCTTCCCTTTTTTTTATTTTTGCAAAAACCTAAAAAACAAAGTTGTAGAAAAGCTGAAAACTATCAATTTTAATAAAAGCAACTATTTTTGAAACTCCTTAAATAAGCTGGAAATCAACTGAAAAGCCAACAAATTGTATAAAACTACTTTTTGAACTTAAGCAACTAATAAGCTAAATTAAACTAAGTTTTAAGCAAAATAGGCACCTACTTAGTTAACCCTAACCTAATGAGCTAATTTTGAAAAGAAATGAACAAACAATTTAAACAAGAATAAGCTTAAATAAGCACAGCAGTACTAACTTAGAGTTAGTACTGCTAGCTTTAATCTTTAAGCTGCTCCTACTAAATGATTTAGAAAGCTAAGGACAAAAATAAGATAAGCTAAGACTAACTTAATCCTAAACTTAATAAACTACTCTAGACTAGAAATAAGCATAAAGAAGCAAGCCATAAGCTGAGGATTTCAAATAAGCACTTATAAGAAAACTGCATACCAAACAGGCCTTAAGGGCAACTTTAAGCTTAATTTCAAATAAGCAAACAGATCCTAATAATATTCTAGCTTATCTCATCTTAAACCTTGGCCAAAAAACTATTTAAAGCAGCAATTGAAAAAGAATTTGAAAGTCAAATAAGCAAAGAAAAAACTAGCTAAAAAAAGGCTTTTATACTCAGTACATGCTGAGTATTCTTTTATTTTGAAAAGACAAAATGCTGATTTTAAAGCTTAAAAACAAATGAAAAATAAGCTAATTAAAACAAACAAAACTTAAACATATCTAATATACCCTACAAACTACTTGTGCACAAAATTTCAAAGTCTAAATTCTACTTTTACTTGCTGAATTTTGAGATTGAAAAAGGCTTTTTGCTAGTTATAGTTGCTGAAGCAGTTTAATCAAATGAACCCTCATCTAAAAGCTAAACCAAGTACAGGCAAAAGGAGTTGAATTCTACACATATAAAATACCACAATGAAGGCAAAATGACAAGCAAAACCGGCTAGAACAATTTTATACTAAAAATTCCTAATGAACTGATCTAAAGCTTACAGATTCAAACTAATATTCTATAAACTCTAAAAACTATATTTAACCTAACAACAACCTTGAATCCTGCACTTATAAACTTTAAAAAGAAGTTCACCTTCAATTCCAAAGGACTATTAGCCTTAGGCGGTACAACTAAGTTAGTACTGCCTTGATCCAAACACCCCTTTAAATAGTAACCTCATTGTTCGCTTATTACATTATAAGATCCCCGCCTTTAAAATCCTAATACCAGATAGTGCAGAGCTAAAAACAAACTTAATGAGCAGATCAAAAACAACAATATAAGCAGAATCTATAAGCTAAAAAGTAATGCTACTATTTTTGGATTTTATGACAGAAAATTAACCAACACTTGAAAACGAAGTAATATTCAAAGACAGATATTCAAAGGCTTAAATCTAAATGACATAAACATATAAAAGACATAGTAAGCACAATTAAAGCAGTAATAAGCACTCTTAAACTAATTGATAAGCAGAACAGATTAACAAGAATAATAAGCAGATTTGATATGAAAACTTAGAGAATACCTTAACTCCTTGCTCAAAATAGGAGTAGTAAATCCTATTAAGCTCTAACCTACCCAACTTATTTAATAAGCAATCTAGAAACTTATAAGCTCTTCCAGATTTAGCTTATCATCCAAAAGCTTGTTTCCTTTTTCCAACTGAATAACCAAACAAATTAGCTCAAATAAGCATCCTCAAAGCTTATTTGAGCTAATTTTATTTGGTTATTCAGTTGGAAAAAGGAAACAAGCTTTTGGATGATAAGCTAAATTTGGAAGAGCTTATGGGTTTCTAGATTGCTTATTTAATAAGCCGGGTAGGTTAGAGCTTAATAGGTTTATGTTTCTCCCTGTTTAGTGCAAGGGAATAAGGTACAATTTCTTTTAATTTTAGCTTAAAACTGCTTTGCTTATTTTCTGCTTATTTTAGTGTATTAGTGCTTATTTCTGCTTATTTGTTCTTAATTCAGTTCTAATATGCTTATTGAGTCTTTAGGTAGCTTATTGAATTTAAGTAGATCATTTGCCTTAGCTTTTCATTGTAAATGCCTTAAAAGCCTTTTTTATTAGCTAAATGTTGTTCAACTGATTAATATGCTTAATTGTACTTAATTTCTATTGGAATTTGCTTAATTAATCTTTATCTGCCTAATGCTTTATCTGTTTAAGCTTATTTCATCTTTTTATAGTGTAAAAATACATTTTGAGATTCTAAGGAGGTGTTTGGCATAGAGTTCAAAACGGGTCAAAAAGAGTTGTAAAACTCTTTAGGTCACTAAGCCACTTTTAACAAGTTCATTTTAAGAGATTAAGTCTGATTTAAAAGGTTGTTAAGATTTAAGAATCAGTTTTAAGGTTTTAAACTAGTCATGGGATTGAAATCTGTAGTAATAGGGTATAGATTTACAGCTTATTTTGCTTAAATGCCTTTTGTAATTGTTTTTTTTTCTAGCTTGTTAAGTCTTTCAAATGCAGTAGAAATAATTTAGATAGTTAACAATGGTCAATAAGGTTTAGTGTGTTTCTATCCTTAAGTAAGTTTCTCTTGTCTTAGAATAGGTCAAAATTCAGCAGCCATATTAGATTAGCTCCATTAGTTTTAAGCCATGACTTTTAGTGTATAAGCTCATTAAGCATCCTTCTTCTTCTATTCACTTATATGTAGGTTTTTAAACCTTTCACATAGCTATACATATTGGCCCTGCAATTTAGCAAATTGTCTTTTAAGAAAATCTAAACAACACTCAGATAGCACTGATTGTAAACCAACACTTTTCTTTAGCCCTTTTTCATAGCTTAGCTTATTTCAAACTCCTTTTTCTTTTCAGTTATTAATAGCTTAGTGGACAGGTTTTAAGCTAGTATAAGTTTCATTTCCATAATGATCCATTAATGGCCTTAAAAATAAGCCCAAAGGTTGTCCCCAAAACTGTTTTGTCTGCCATTTTTAGCTTAGAGCTTATTTCCTCTTTCTTGCTTATTAGTCTGTTTTCTTTTGCTTATTTTTAGTTGCATCTGCTTATTAAGTGTAGGAGCTTACTTGATTTTGCTTATTACAGAGTTTACCTAGCTTATTGGCCCTTAGAATAGCAAACAGTTTGGCTCATTGCATTTAGTTAAAATAAGCAACAGTTGACTTTAAGCCACATTTTCTGAAGCTTGTTTTTAGCTTTTCAAAATAAAATCAAGTTTCAAAGTTTGTTGTTTTAACCTTATTTATAACTTTGTTTTTAAAGTTTTTCAAAAAGAAAAAAAAAGAGGAGTAGGGAATTCAAGGGTGAGCAAGGCTCGAACCCTGACGCTCATAACCCCACTCCACCCTTTTTAGCACCTCACACACACACTCTTAACCAACTGCGCCCTTGGGACATTTCTGTCTTAGGGTGCATTGGTTAATGTTTTAACCCTTTTTTAACTTTTTTTCCTTTTCAACCCTTTTTAGCTTATTTAAGCTGGTAACCCCGTTTTTATTTTTCTTAAATTCCTTATTACTCAAAATATTTTTTAGATTTTTCTCAGATTTTTATAAATTTGTTTACTATTTTTAATAATTAATTTTCATTAATACTGTTTTTAAATCATATTAAATAAAATAAATGTCAAAAAAAATTCTTTTTTAGAGAATTTTCTTTTATCATTTAGGACCTAGGAAAAATAGATTTGCTCTCGTAAGGTTAATATTTTGAAATTTCACTTTTTAAAGAACGGGATTTCGTTCTTGTTCTCGTTTTCTTCGTTTTCAAGCTTTAAGTGTTCTCGTTTTAGAACTTCCTTAGACTTTTCTTATAAGTTAGTAAAATAGGATTAGGAAAATTAGAAAAAAACATTTTAGGTTTAATTTTAGATAATTTAGGCTTTAAATGTCGCGTTTTTAATTCCCGTTTACATTTAATGCTTACGTGTTTAATTTTCATTTCTTGTTTACTTGTTTTCGTGCATTTATCTACTTGTCATTTATATTTAGTAAGATTTAGAAAACCTAAATCAATAATCTTTAAAACCATTCAAATCGCGCGATCACGGACTTTAATCGAAATTTTCAATTCAGCTTCGTCGCGATGGAAACGACCCAGGAGGTTCTGAGACAAACTTTGGTTAAAATTTTGTTTCTTGAATCCGATGGAAAATACTTACTATACTATTATTTGATATAATCCTTATATACTTATATATTATATATATAGAGTGTTCAGAGCCGTATCAAATTTTTGGCGCCGCTGCCAGGGAAGTGTGTTACGATTATCGTGTTTCGTTCGAAGATTAGTGTTTTTGAAGAACCTCCCACGGAAGTTAATTACCGTTAGTGGATATATTTAACCACTTCTAATTTAAATATATAAAAATAACCATTTGTTAATCGTTGTTACGGCTCACCTTTAGATTACGTGCTATAAGGAAAGTTTAAGGCGGGTTTGATCAACATCACCCAAAAGGAGAAGGGTTATTCTAAATAGCGCCTCGCGCTTACCAACTCCTCCGCTTTCTTGTACGTATTTTTAGAGAGCTACCGTGCACGTTTAATTTTCGGTTACCAAAAATATTTTTTATTTTAATTCCTTTTCTTATGAATTATTTTCAAAAGCCCAAAAATATTCTCCGTTACCTCTTATCCGTTTAATTCTTTCTTCTTATCCTCTATATTGTTTAATTCTTTCTTATGACGTCATTTAACCAACGTGAGTGTACGGGGTGTGGACAACCATGTGATGGCTTTTATTGTTATCTATGTACGTGTCCGCAGTGTGGTGTTAATCTTCTACTTGGAACTTGTTTAAATTGCACTTATGGTGATGGAAAGCCAGTCACTTGTTGTGGGTGTGAAGGCCCGTTAAGAGGAGGATTTTGTTCATTTTGCGCTTCAAGAGATGGAAATTCATTCGATTATAATCCAAATCTAAATTCTTTCAATGAATCTCAAAATTTTTCCGACTACCCTCCACAACCCCAGTACGAGACGAATATTTGTGAGTTATGTGGAAACGATGCTCATTTTGGTTACGATTGTTCACTTCAAGTTCCGTTTGTTTACAACCCGGACCCGTGTTTCGATCAAAACTATGATAATAATTTTCCACTAACTTCACCAAGTTTTCCACAACAATATCTTTGTTGTGAGAACTGCGGGGGTCCTCACTCGACTTTTCAGTGTCAACCGATGAACCAAAATTTATCTAATTCTAATTCTTCTGGTTTTGACCAATTTCAACCCCCGCAGTATCCCGTCATTCATCATTCTCCTCAAGAAACGAGTGAAGAAGTGTTGCAAGCTAGAGAAGACTTAATGAAAGCCATTCAAACCTTCTTAAGGAAGTTTAGTCGTATACCTTTTGGAGAAATGCCAAAGGTTTTATTGATAGCTTGGGAGAGATTTTCCGAAATTAAGCATGCTTTTACGGACAAGCAATATCAACAAGAAGATATTCAAGAATTGATGAGTAAACTCCTTGAAGATGTGCGAAATATTAATGAGGAGCTATCAGAATTTATTAATTGTCCAAGTTGGAATCATCCGACCTTCTATAATGATGATGATGAGTATACTGTGATATATAGAAAGCCTAAAGAAATCACACCAGACTTACCGATTGAGGAGCCCGATAACTCTCTAAATATGGGGGACGAGCATCTTAACACTATTCCACAAATGGAAAAGACTAGTGTTGAGAACCTTGTCCCAATCCCAAGTGAGTTTAAAGGTATTTCCAAAGATATTTGTGATGTGCCGTCTTGTGATCATTTTGATGCTGAATGTAGATTTATTAACTCTTTGCTTAGTCGAGATATTTTGATCACATCTCCTAAGATTGATTTTCTTCCCGAGGAGCTCATTGGTGAACTCGATTTTATTGATCCAATTTTACTGGGAATTGATGAAGAAGAAGGAATTGACAATGATATTCTTCAAATAGAGGACGAGATTCTTTGTGAGAAATTATTAAACGTCAATCTTCTCGTTGATAAGATCAAAGCATTGAAACTCACTCCGTTTAATCCTTTTGTACTTGAAAATCCCTCCTCTTCTCCTATTCCAGTTGTGGATAGTGACTTTCTTGTAGAAGAGGTTGATACATTTCTTGTTTTGGAAGACTCGATACCTCCGGGTATTGAGAGCAATTTAGACTCGGAGGGAGATATTATTTTTCTTGATAACTTACTTAATGATGATCTAATTCCCGATTATGAGCATTTTACCTTCGACATTGAGCCCGATGCACCCATGATAAACAATTTTGATGAGCTTAATGAAGACGAATGTTTTGACCCAGGGGGAGGTAAGATTGATGTTTTTCAAAATGTTGAAAATGACGATTCCTTCACATTTGTCATTCAGACTTTTCTCCCGTTTCTCACCGACCCTGCGGATTCTCCTTTACTTCTCTCCACCGGGAGTGAAGACACCATTTTTGACCCCGGCATCTTCACTTAGAGCCTGTGGCATCTCATCAGGATGGAACTTTCATGTGCTTCAATGTTTATCCAAACATTAATGAAATCCCGATTGAGATTTTCTTTTCCATTTGCTTCCCCATGGACAACTTAATTCGGGGTCGAGTCAAGCTCGTGACTCGGTTAACAAAAACAAGCGTTTCTATCTTCTTATCTATTTTCTAACAAATGATGTGAGAGGGCTCGCCTCTTTCTTTTCTCGTGTTTTGTGTTTTGTGATTTTTATTGTCCAGGATTGCCCGGATTTTGAAGACTTTCGTGTTCATGGTTTTGTCCATTCATACATTATCCTCAGCTTCATTTAGGGATTCTGATATCCTAAAATCTTATCGACTAACGTTTATCTTTAGTATAATTAATAAACGGCTTTAGATTTGCGTAGAGACACTTTTATATCAAGATTATGCATTAGAATTATTATGGGGGAATCTCACATTGAGGACAATGTGTAGTTTTAGTATGGGGGAATCTATCGATTTGATTGTGCCTGCTGCCGTTGTTTTCACGTAATCCCGTTTTTACCACCAAAATTTCAAAAAAATGAAAAAATTTAAAAATTTTCAAAAAATAAAATAAGTGTTTTGTCACAATTTTGACTTTCCTGCTGGGTAGAATAAGAATAAATTTTGACCCGATCGAGCGTGTTGAGCTCTAGCTTGTTCCTTAACTTTTAGGCTAAGCGTTCGCGGAAATTTGCGAAGAACGAAAAATGATAGTGTTAAGTATGAGTTGGATGCTAAACAAGGATTAGTTGGAAATCTTAAGAGCTCATGTATGAAATTTGTGGCTTTTTCTCCCATAAGCTCTTAATCAGATTAATAATACGTGCTATTTTTGGAGATTAAACTTAAATCAACAAATTTTATGTAGTTAATAGCAAAAATTTTAGTCTTAGTTCAAATTTATACTTAAATTTTTCAAAAAGAAGTTTTCTCTCTCTCTCTCTCTCTCTCTCTCTCTCTATATAAATTAGATAGATATATATATTATACTTGAATATTTCAAAAAGAAGTCTTCTCCATATAAAATATAAAAAAATGATGAAAAATGATGAAAAATAAAAAAAAATTAATAAAACTGTGGGCTGATAAAAGTTTACTACCTCTTGCCGGCTCACAACCGATGTTGTAGTCTTCTAAAGAAAGCCCATAGTAAGAATAAAAATCCGAGACTGATAAAAGTTTGCTGCATCTTGCCGGCTCACAACCGATGTTGCAGCCTTCTAAAAGGTCGAGGGTTACAATTGCATAAATGTTATGTTTAATATTAAGTGTGAATTAATAAATAGATCTCTTTTTGTTAAATTTAAATATGCTTTTGAACCTTGACTATTCTATTTTAAGCTATGTGTAAATGGGAAACCTGAGAGTTTTTGAAACCTAAGGTCCGTGAGTCCCGATACTAGTCTCTGTGGGGTGTCAAAAGCCTGGTCACTTAGCCGCGAGGTTGGGATGTGCCGAGACGAAATTCGCTACATGGGATGATCTCGCCTTCAAACTCATTATTCTCGGGTGGAACGTGAAACATAGAATTTTGGAAAAACGTTGATCCATGGTTGAAATTCAAAATAGCACATACACCTAAGTTATAATAATTGACGGGAGTGAAAAGTTCACAAGTTGCAAATATGAGTAGTGTTAGCATTTTAACTGATATTTATCTATGATTTCGTTTTAAGCTTGGTTTGGAGCAAGTGAAAAGTCGAGAACGATGAATTTATCCTTTTAGGGGGCATTTTCGGATCGAAATACATCTTGTTCTATGATCCCTAACGGTTATGAAAATAACGAAAGTCAAATTAGTTAGTTGCTAAAATTAAAAATATATATAAAAAAAATTGAGAAAAAGAGAAAAACAAAAATATTTGTAGTAATAAGCGTATATCTTCAATAATGGTAAAAATGGGGCTTCTCTAAACTCTGGATTCTCTAATTCACCTCGATGAACACTTAGCTACTTTTCGAGGTAATTAGTCGAGAGGGATCGAGATTCTTAGTTTTCTAAGTGCTTACTTATAGCATTGCGTGAGGACACGGCAATACCTTAGTATGGGGGAATTTGGTATGTGCTATTTTACACATACCTTTTACCTTGTAAAACGAACCCAAAAGACCAAAAACATGTAAAAATAGCAAATATATGCTTGTTTTTGTGTTTGTGTATGTGCATGTACGGATATTAAAGAAATGGACAAAATCAAAGCAAAAACGGACAAAGCCGAACACGAGAAAGAAAGAGTGCACAAGAGCCAGGAATTATCAAGCTATGGTCAACAAAAGTCAACCCTGGTCAACAATGGTCAATTCACAAAATAACAAAAAACCCTCAAAATACCTAAATAAGCCTTAATGTTAAATCAATTTTACAAAATGTCCAAAAATAATTTACACCGTTATCCTTAATAGTCCCTTAAAACCTAATAAGGACTAACGTACGTTATCTTTTAACAAAAAAAAAAAAAAAAATAAACCCGATTTAACCCTTTTACCTTTTTTTTAATCCACCGAGCCCAAAACAATCCCACGGCCCAAACCCTTTTAAATATAAAAACCTAGCCCAAGTCAACCCATCCAACCCCGAGTCAAACCCCCAAATTTATACAGTCAAAATTATATTGTTTATCTCTTTCACATTTCCCTCTCTTTTTACTTTTATCATAACACACACGAACCAGGGTAAATCCTCTTCACCCCACACGTCTAAATGGCTTCTAGAAGATATGACAAGTTCTGACATCCTGACAGTCCATGCTGGCGATCCGTGTGAAGTGGGATTTGATCCAAGGGTTGAGATTGATTTAAACAAGCACAAGGATAAATCAAGGGTAAGGATTTGAGCATCTGAATCCTCTCACACAACTAGCACACATCAAGGTCGAGAAGCTTCCACACATCACTATAAATTGAGGAGAAGATCACTCAGTTGAAGGCATCTAGGAGTAGGAGTGTAGGTAGCTTAATAATAGCTTAATTTTAGCTTATTTGTATTTTCTTAATGTAATTTTCATTTAAAATCCATGTAATCTTCCTTTATTAATAAAATTGCAATTTACTTTAAAACTGTGTTTTTTTTTCTTTTATGAGAATTTAGCTAAATTTCATAATAAGCTCCAATAAGCTCTGAATAAGCTATTTTATGTTCACTTATACTCTCTAAGCTCAAATAAGCATCCTCAAAGCTTATTTGAGCTAATTTGTTTGGTTATTCAGTTGGAAAAAGGAAACAAGCTTTTGGATGATAAGCTAAATCTGGAAGAGCTTATGGGTTTCTAGATTGCTTATTTAAAGCCGGTATAGTTAACGTAATAGGTTTATGTTTCTCCCTGTTTAGTGTAAGGGAATAAGGTATAATTTCTTTTATTTTTAGCTTAAAACTGCTTTGCTTATTTTCTACTTATTTTAGTGTATTATTTCTTATTTCTGCTTATTTGTTCTTAATTTAGTTCTAATATGCTTATTGAGTCTTTAGGTAACTTATTGAATTTAAGTAGATCATTTGCCTTAGCTTTTCATTGTAAATGCCTTAAACGTTTTTTTTATTCGCTAAATAGCGTTCAGCTTATTAATATGCTTAATTAGTGCTTAATTTTCTATTGGAATCGGCTTTAATTAATCTTAATCTCCTAATGTTTTTCTATTTAACTTATTTCGATCTTTTCATAGGGTAAAAACATTTTGAGATTTAAGGGGTTGGGTTTGGCACTAAGGGTTAAAGCAGGCAAAATTAGGATAAAAAAAATTGCTTTTGGGTTTTCATTTAGTTCTAGCTAGCTTCTAATAAGGCCTTTAAGTTAGTAGTTTTTAAAAGTTAGAATTCAAAGTTTAAGGTTATGAAACCATAGTTTTGAAGTTGTGACCTCAAAGTTTGTTCTTACAAGTTAATTTGGTTTGAAAAAAAAAAAAAAAAAAAAAACAAAAAAAAAATAGATCCTTGCTTATTGCTTTTAGGTGTTCATTTCATGCAAGTTTAAGACTCAAAATGGTATTGAAAACAATTTATCAAGTCTGCATTATTAGTTCTGAGTTCTGTCCAAATTGCATCAGCATAGTAAAAGGCCTAAAAGCCATTTTCTAGTTTTAAATTCAGTAGGTTAGAATTAGAGTTAGGTTATGAAATTTAGTATTCAAGTAGTTTTTAGGTCAATTTAGATCTGTCAGGACTTAGTTAGTTCTTAAAATCTTATTAGCTTGTCTGATTTTAAGCCTGCAATTTAGCTTTTGTCTTCTTATTTTAAAACCAAAAATTGTGTAAACAGTCCAAGTATTCTTTTCATTTATATTTTTCTTAGCTCATTTGATTTTCAAAATGCCTTTTGTTTGATTTGTTTTAAGAATTTATAAAGCCAATCTTTCTAATGGAATTAGTCCCTTTTTCCATAAGGTTCTCTTTAGTGTCTTAAAAATAAGCTCAAAAGTGAGCATTTGTTCTTTTAACTGCGAGTTTGAGTCTAATAAGTTTTTTTAGCTTTTAGGAGTTATTTGCTTAAGGTTTGCTATTTTCTGTCATAATAGCTTATTAGGACTAGCTCAGGGCTTGTGTTTAGCTTATTAGGTTTTCTTTTAGCTTGTTGAGTTTTCAATTAGCTTTAGCAAACATAACAGTACTAACTCAAAGTTAGTACTGTTGTGTTTCTGTTTAGCTTATTAAGGCTTATTAGTTAGCTTAATTTTGTTATTTTGTTCTTATTAAGTTTTGTTTTAAGTCAAATTTTAGTTTATTTGCTTATTTTTCTTAGCTTATTGAGTTTTGTAAGTTTAAAATTCTTGCTAAAAGTCATTAGTATTAAAAAAATATATTCTGTCATTTTCAAATACTTATTACGTGCTTATTAATAAGTTTTTCATAATAAAGTTCTTTTATAAAAAATGTTTCCTTAAAAAGCTTGTTTTATACTTGTCTTTTAAAGTTCTTGTAAAAAAATAAAAAAGGGAAGAGGGGAAATCCAGGGTGTGCAAGGCTCGAACCCTGGACCTCTACCCTCCTCACCATTTTTATAACAAAACACACCAACACACTAACCATCTCGCCCTGGGGTCTTTTTCATTTCATATTTGCAAAATCTATCTTTTATACACATTTTAGGCTTTTTAGTATAATAAGCTGTTTTGGCTTATTTCTCTGCTTATTCGATAAGCTGTTTTCACAAGCTTATTTTCCTAAATGTAGCGTTTTCTTTAATCTCCGTTTACATTTAAATGCTTACGTATTTAATTTTCATTTCTTGTTTACTTGTTTTCTAGGGCATTTATCTACTTGTCATTTCTTTTTAGTAGGATTTAGACAACCAAATCAAAATCTTCGAAACCATTCAAAACGCACGATCACGGACTTAACCGATTTTCAATTCACACTTCGTCGAGGGAAAACGACTCGGGAGGTTTTTGAGACAACTTTGGTTAAAAGTTTGTTTCTCTAACCCGACGGAAAATACTTACTATACTAAGTATTTATATAATCCGTTATCTTACTTATATAATTATATATATATAGAGAGTGTGTTCGGACCCGTACAACATCCATGGTGCCCTCAGCGACTCTCTCTTCTTAGCCACTCTCGTCCGCAACTGCTGTTCATAAACTCGGCTCCATGTAGTGCCGTCTGCAGGGTCTGCACCTACTCCTCTACAGTATTCACTCTAGGGTGGATCTCCCCAATGGCAGTACTTTTAGCCACCTCAATATCACTCACTGCCTCCATCCTCCTCGTCAAACTCCGGGTCTACCATCGGCTCGTCCATCTCTCCTCCTAGTGGTACATCCCACTATATCCATCCATTATTATTATTTGGTGCAGCCTCTGCAGCTAGTGCGAACTTATTATGGTCAAGGGGTAGATTTTCCATGATAATCTGCGTCGTATAAATATCTCGTATTATTATTAAATAATTACATAATTAACATTTATATTCAAATAAATAAAAATTTCATATTATAACATATATATTTTTCCATATATATATCGAAAAATAAATCCTTCTCATTCTTGTCCATCGGTAATTCGGAGATTTCGCTTGTACAATTATAGTTAAAAGATTTCAAAAAAAATCCTTTCGTTTATTTATTTATTTTTTTTTTGAAAATCTTTTGTTCTCTATAACTTAAGCTCTGATACCAATCTGTAACACCCTCATATTTCATATATCAGCGGAAGGGTCATTTAGGGTGTTACGTCTTAATACAATAACTCAAGCATAGAAAACGACTCGAAAAGAGACGTTTTTAAATATAACCATATCCCTAAAAATAAAAAAGAAAAAAAAAAAAAAAAAGAAAAGAAAAAAAAAAAAAAAAGAAATAAAAATAAAAGTTCTCACAATCATAGGTCCCAAAATGTTTTCATAATCAATACATCATTTTCAAATATTTTCTTCGAATGATTTTCTTTAAATGGGCCTTCAAAATATTTATTTCATTAGCTTCTCCTTAATCTTCATCATTGAATTACCTTCAAGGACATGAGATAAAACATGCTAAAAAGTCAACAATAATGTTGAGTGAATCCATAGAGTTTATAAATATAATAACTTCCGAACATAAGTATCATTTCTCAAACTCATCAAGACATAACGGTGTGGATCAGACAAAGTTATAGAGGGATTATTATAAGCCTCATGACATTGAACGTTACCATATAATAATAATGTCCACTATACACCATCGCTATGAGTGCATATTACTCTCTAGACAACGCATCCCGTAGTGTCCATGACGATAGCCAGTTCGTCACGATTGAGGTGGTCAACCCTCCAAATAGTAACATTTCATGTATAAACGACTACCATACCCGGTAGGTTAACAATTCATGATTTCTTGATGGTCTTTATCCTAGCGATTGGTTAAGCTAACTTCTAATAATAAAGACTACTAGTATACATTCCGGGGTCCTTCTGTTCTATTTTTAAAAACAAGCATGTTATCCCCCTTACGGGTTTATAAAACAATTAAAGTATTAAAATGCGAGGCTATGAACTCACTAGTGATGTCAGAAGAGAATAACGATATGAATAAGAACTTCGGGAGTAGGCGCGTCAATCAACCAAGACCTATACAAATTGTAACGGGTCTTAGGTTTCTAGTTGATAAAAATTATTGATAATTCATAAATTAAATAAGTATATGTATACATGTAGTTTATATGATGATCTTGCTCTTGAAATATAATTATTTCACACTTAAAAATTTTCTAGGTTTTTAACTTGTTTTTATTAGCCATTTTACTAGTATTGTCTAAATTAGTCCAAAAAGCCCCAATAGGCCCATTAAGCAAACACTTAAGTTAATATAATTATATTAAACTCAAAGACCAGGTTCTAGCCCATTATTAAGGTCCAAGTGTATTGGGCCTAAAGCTAAGTCCAATAAGTCCATTTTGTTTCATTGGGCCTAGTAATAAGGCCTTATGGCCCATTTAATTATAAAGTGACTCATGGTTATAACAATGTCGGTTCTCTGATGTCGGGATACTTTTATTATCATGTATTTAGAATTTTTAAAACTCCCAAAGTGGTCCTTACCACCTTGGGGTTTTTAGTTACAAAAATCGCTTTACAACGTAAAGTATTCGGTAGTAGTAAATTTTGTATACTTTTATGTTTACGAAAATAGTCATAATTTATAAAACGTAAATGGTATAATTGATATATTTGTATGCTTGGATTCATAATTAAGTTTACTTTACAGATTCAAAGTCATTTTTATACCTATTTTAATATTACTTATAGATGTAGGTATATTACTACATAATGGTCGAGTTACTAATTAGGACTGAAATTTTACTTTACCGTTTTTAACGCCATTTTCAAACCGTAAATAATTGGGTGACTATCCAATTGATTCATAATCTACGTGATTTTATCTTAGTCCCATAGTCTTCACTTTTTAACCAACTCAGTTCATAACTATGACATTTTATCCCATCTTTACAGCAAGGTCTAGATTTGACTAGTTTTAGTGTTTTGACCATAACTCATTCATTATTTACTTTCTAAAGGTGATCCAAATTGCCAAGTGTTCACAAAAGGATTATCTACACCCTAATGTAATCAAATACAACCTCAAACCTATTGAAAATTACAAAACCTACTGTTCATTACAGCTCATAATTTTTATGATCTTTTCACTTGTTTTAGATGACTATTTTAGCTATAATTAACCTAGATCTATACATGCATGGCCATTTTTAATGTACTTGATCAACAAATATCAAACATGTACATAATAAACATATGAAAATCAAATAAAACATAAACACAACTCATGCGATTTACACCATAAAAATAACGAAGATGATCATAATGATCAAAATATACAAGACTTCAATCTTCAAACTTGATCTTCACCCAAAATAATTTTAATCACCATTTTTCTTCACCAAAATGACTTGATAAAATTCTTATAAAATCAGCCCCAAAAGTGAGTACAAAACCTCTTGAATTGCTCATTAAATCACCACTAAAATATAATGAATAAACTGGAGGATATCATACATCACATGTGTGCTAATTTTTTGAATCTTTAAATTTATATGGAATTGGTGTTTTTAGGTATGGGGGGGGGGGGGGAGATGGGTGAGGGGGGGGGGGGGGGGGGTGGGGGGGGGGGGGGGGGGGGGTGGTGGGGGGGGGGGGGGGGGGTTGAGTCATGGCTCGTCACTTAACGAGAATTCACCGGTTCTTTGTAAACGTTACGTAAATTACAAATGTAAGCCCAATTCTCCGGTTTAGTCGTAGGGTATACTCAACTAAAATTGAAAAATATATTTAATACTCTAGAATAAAATAACGACCTGAAATTGACAGATTGTTACACAAATGTCTTAAGATGCCATATGATTGGTATTTTACCAATTCGTAAGTTCTTAAGGTTCATGTTTTGAGGCTTGGTCACTAACACCCTATTAAGGATATAGCAAGCAGTACTAACTACTTCAGCCCAAAAAGTGTTAGGTAAAAATGAATCTACTAGCATTATTCTAGAAGCCTCAATTAGGGTCATGTTCTTCCTCTCAGCAACTCCATTTTGTTGTGGAGTTCTGGCATTACTGTATTCCCTCTTGATCCCTTTGACCCACAGATTCAATAATGTCTCTGTTCTTGAATTATGTACCATTATCACATCTAATAGTTTTAACCCTTTGATTTTAATTGGCTCTCAGGTTTGTCTTAAAAGTCAATAAGATGCCACTAGTTTTATCCTAGTTCTACAAAGAACACCTAACTAAACCTGCTAAAATCATCAGTGATAACAAGGCAATAAGTCTTATGGTTTATGCTCCTTACATATGTGGGTCCAAATAAGTCCATATGTAAAAGATGTAAGGGCTGACTAATAGAGCTCACTACTTTGGCCTTATAGAAGGCTATGTGTTGCTTTCCTTTCTAACAAGCAACACAAGTGTGGTAATTTTGAAAAATCTTTAAAGGTAAACCTATTACAAGGTTTCCCTTTATAAGTTTGTTTAAATTTTTAAAATTTACATGACCCATCCTTCTATGCCATTTGTTAGATTCATCAACTGTGGCCTTTGCAATCAAACAAGCTAATCCTCTAGTAGGAACAATATTCTCTAGGTTGAAACTATACATATTGTTTTGTCTGGGGACTCTAAGTAATACTTGATTTTTATCAAGAAACTTAAAGTCAGGAGACAGTACAAGACATTCAGAGTCAGTGAAGAGAACCTTGTTCTTCTTGTCACACATTTGTGACACAGAAAAGAGATTAAATTGCTTTAGTTTTTTCATAAAGTATACATCCTCAAAATCTAACTTTCAAGTTATTATTTTAGTTAACAGTTATTTGACCTTTACTTCCTCCAAAAGAAACAGGGCCACCATTATAGTCTTGATATTCAACAAGGTAGGCTTTGTTTCCAGTCATGTGCCTGGAACATCCACTGTCAACAATTCCTTTGTTCATTAAAGCTTTTTGTGGATCATCCTTCACATCAAATAAGAGAAATTAGTTTCTTTTAGGGACCTAAGCCATTGCAGACTTGGGTTTGCCTAGTGGATTTTTAGAATTGACATTTTTACTAGAGTTTGATCCACTATCGTATTTGGAGACTTTGTTCTAGTAATGTCTTTTGGATCTCTAATTACAACCTGCTGAGGTCTTAACAACAGTTTCCCTATTGCCCCCAACAACACTAACTGTTTTATCCTCAACAATATTTACTTTATGATTTGAAAATTTTGATTTTGGTGCTGTTGTTCTATTAGATGGCCTTCTAATAGGTGAATGAGTCTTATAAAAGTTATTTCTCGGTCTGATTTCATTTACAATGGGTTTAGCAGTATTAACTTTCTTAGCAGTACTAGTTGCTGCTGCTTGACTAGAAATATGTTGTCCTAGCATATTAACCTGGAAATATGCCAGTTTTTAGTTAGTACCGCTTTTGGAACAAACTTGTTTTGATGATTCAATCTTTACACATTGTTCCACACTGGTCTATTCTCCCCTTGACCAGTACCCTTACCCTTCTTTTTGTTCAATTAAACATGTTTAGCCATTATTTTCTAATGGAAGTCACAATCTCTAATAAGATGGCTAAAGCTACCACATACAAAGCATGCCTTTTCAGTGAAACCATATCCCAAACCCAGCTTTTTGGACATTAAACCATTCCAGTATCTCTTGTCAGCTTTAGGACTTGGACTTGTTAAAGTGCCCTGTGTTATGGCAATTGAAGCACTCAACCTTGGTCTTGTTAAAGCCAACTGGTTCCTTGGCTACTTGCCATTTCAAATCCATCTCTTTAATCTCATGGAAATCATGGCTACTTGCCATTTCAAATCCATCTCTTCTAGATCAAACTTATCAACCTGTTCAAGATCCTTGATATGTGTGAAAACACATATCCGTTTTATATCAAAAATGACCCATAAAAGACAAAATTGTGCATAAAATGCTTGTATATTGTTTGTTTTGTCTTTATGATTGTGTAGGTACGGATAAAGCAAAATTCACAAGAAAACGGTTAAAAGCCGGACAATCACGTACACGGGAAAGGAAAGATTGTACAAGAGCCGGGGATTTGATAGTAAGAAGGTTTAAAAATCAATGGTCAACTCTAGGTCAACACTGGGTCAACTCTGGGTCAACAATGGTCAAATGGTCAAACCTGGTCAAACCTATAAAGACAAAACCCATAAATTACCAAAACAGTCCCTCAAGTTAAACCAAATTTCAAAATTATCCCTAAAAGCCCTAACGGTCGTTATCTTTTATTAAACCTAAAACCAAGCCTGTTTACATTTACCAAATCCGACCCAAAATAATAAACCCATAACCCACGGCCCATTTTCTTTTTTATAAAACTAGCCCAAGTCAAACATCTTTTCCACCCGGTCAAATACTCAAACAAGTAAATGGTAAAAAAGGTACCAAAATTTGTTACCACTGTTCATCATCTCCTTCATTTAACCACGAGCTCTAATCAAGGGGTAAATCAAAATTGAGGACGTGTGATAAGTGCTTAATTACACATATCTTTTACCTCTAAAAACGAGCTTAAATGACCAAAAACAGACAAAAACTACCAAATATATGTTTGTTTTGCATTTGTATTGTGCAGGAAGTGGATATCATCAAAAAGACAGAAAACCAAGCCAAAATGACAAAACTGAGCATGGAATGGAAAAGACTGTGCAAAATCAAGGCCAAAGTCCAAAAATGCCAAAGTCAGAGTCAATACTGAAGAATCAGCAGTCAAACCAGAGCCGGAACTGAAGAATACTATTGAATGCAATCTTAACCCATCTGATGGGCCGGGAAAGCCCAATAGTATATCTATGAAGACTGTGAAGACCAAATGGGCCCTCAATCAATTACAACAGCCCATTTGTGTGCAATTGACAAAGACTGTGAAGACTTTGAAGGCCCAATCCTAGCCCAGTTACAGCCAATCTCAGCCATTGTACACACAAAACCCACTCCATAACCTTATTGGGCTTGAAAAAGCCCAATAACCAAACCTATACCTTATTGGGCCTTAAAAAGCCCAATAACATAAGCCTGTACCTTATTGGGCCCAAACCCAAACCCAGTGGGCCCAATACAAGCCCAACACAAAACCCAAGCCCCACTTAAAGCCCACAATAAATTTTTATAAACTTTAGGGACTAAAGTTGTCATTTTTAAAAGTTTTTTATAAAAGAAAAATGTTTTAAACTAAAAGAGGGACTGAAATTGCAATTACCCTAACCTTTTTATTCTTTTAAAGTTATAAAACCACAAGGGCTGAAATTGCAATTTGCCCTAACTCTTTGTTTTCTTTTAGTTATAAACCACAAGGACCAAAGCTGCCATTTTCAAACTTCTCTTTATTTCTTTTAGTTATAAAAACAAAGGGACCATTTGTGCTTATTTGGAAACTTACTTATAACTGCCATGGCTTAAAAAAGAAATGAAAACAGAATGAAAGTTGGGGGGGCAAAATTGCCTCTTCCCCAACAATTGTGTTTAAACGTTATACCCTCCCCTGTACTCGAAACCATTCCCGCCAAACCATACCACCTCCCTCACCCACGGTTTCTCTTCTAACCCACCTCCCTAGTACACTCAACAGCTAAGCCATATCCTTTCCCACTCCCCATAACCTTTATAATAAGCCATGTTGGCAATCTTACACAAACCAAGCAACATCAATGGCTGAGGTTGTATGTGAAGAAGCACAAAAGTGATCTGAGGGCTAGAAGAGTGTGCAAAGGTCTATACTCACACAACTAACACAAGTCAAGAAAAAGTGAAGACTTAGGACTTGTATAAAAGCTAGAAGAACAAGCCGAACCAACACACCATTTTTTTATGTTTTAGTGTAATTTTAATTTTAAAAATCTTTTATGAAGCATTAGTTGTAATTCAGCTTTATTTAAAAGTGTTTGTTGTAATACTTCTGTTTTTAATATAAAAAGTTGAGAGTTCTTTAATTTCCCATTTTCAAAATTTAAAGTTGAATGCTATTTGTTTAAATCTGTTTAAACTGTTTGAAGATGTGTTAAAAGTTATTAAACAACAATTCTATATCCATTTCCCTGGATATTACTTCATTAAAACAGGCTAAAAGTTCGAATTTATCACTTAAGGGAGTGTTTGGTTTAACCTCAAAATGGGTCGAATTGACCTTTGTCATGGGTCAAAGGCACTCAGCCATTCTTGGCTGAGTGTGTAGGCCAATTTAAGCCAATTTAGTAACAACTTTTAGTTAAAAAATCATTTTTTATGAGCCTTTTGCATTCTGTCCAAATTTTGATAAGCCAAAGGGCAGCTAACCCCCTCAAGCTGCTTAAGCAGCTTAAGAACACAAACTTGTGCTCATTTTATTTATAACTAGCCCAAAGAAACACCCTTGCTCTGTCAAATCTCCAATTGGCCAAATACCAAGTCAACTGCATGTATACATTTTACTTAAAAACAGCCAATTTAAACATCTAATATCAGCAGGCAAACATCACTTTTAAAAATCCAAAATTTGGAATTAAGCTCTATTATGGGCCCTTTTAATCTGTTTTTGGTTGGTTTTGACTAAAAAGCTTTTATAAGCTTATTTTCATAAGCCCAAAATAAGCCTTAAGCTCACTGTACCCTCCCCTGGTGTTGAGCACCAGGGTTTAGCCCCATTTTTCTAGCTTAATTTAAATTAAAACCTAGGATTTTATTGCTTATTAATTTAGCTTATAGGTAGTTGTCTTAGGATTAGCAGCTTATTTTAGTTAGTAAGCTTATTTAGTTAGCTTATTATAGGCTTAAAGTTCCCCTTTTTCTGTTTTTATAATAAACTGTTTAGATTTAGCTTATTGATTTCAGCTTATCTTAAGGCTTAATTTAGGTAGCCATAGCTTAATTAGGTCTTCCCTAGTATTATTAGCTTATCCCCTTAATTTTAGCTTATTTAGTAGCCTTAAGCCCCAATAAGCTATGAAAAATAAGCCATAAGCTTTTGAGCTTCTGCAGCCACTAAAAAGCTACTTTTCTGGCTTATTAAGTTCATTTCAGGCAATGTGCTTTTTATGAAAAAGCTTCACCATAATCCCCTTTACAAGTTTGCTTTTATAGCTTTTTGATAATAAGCACTTTGGACCCTTTTTGTAATCGGGTTGGTGTGCAGGGACCAATTGTGTAATTTTCTATTTTATAGTTAGTATTGTTAGTCCCTGTGGTTAACTACCCTATTGCCCCGTTAGTCCTTATGTCCCTTCCCTGTTAGTCCTTTTGTTTTAACAGCAGTTAACTTTTGTTAGTTTAATTTAATTTAATTAATTAAATTAGGTTTAAAATTAATAAGTTTAATTACTTTTTATATAATTAATAACTTTTGGGCATTTTTATATTTTTAGAATTGTTAACTTTTTCTTTATTTAATTTTATTTTTTCAGAATTTTTATAACTTTTATTTTTTGTCTTTTTCTATTTTCTTAGTTTTAATTAGTTATTAATCTTTAAAAATTCATAAAAAATCCAAAAATTAATAAAAAAATATTTTTCTTTTTTATAAAATTTTATTTTGTCATTTAGTATGTAGGAAAAATATAAAATTTAGTGTAGGCTTAATTTTTCTTAAATTTCAGTCTTAGACCCGTTTTACCGGGTGCGTTTTACCGTTTCTTTTCGTTTTACATTCAAACGACCTCCGTTTTAGTTCTAGTTTTCTTTATTTTTCAAATTAAGTTAATTAGAATTTAATTTTAATTTTTAATTTAATTTAGCATTTAATTTTCTTAAGACAGTGAAGATCTGGGTAAATTGAAGGCTAAAGCGGACATTGGGTTTTTTGTCGGTTACACACCAAATAGGAAGGGTTACCGAATCTACAACAAACCTGAAAAATCATGGAAACGATTCAGGTTACATTCGATGAGCTGACTGGGCAAACGGCTCCTGTACACTCCAATTTAAGACCCACTCCTAACTTTTTGACGCCTGGACCTATAAGTTTAGGGCTCGTACCTACTTCTGCTCCTGCTATACCATATGTACCTCCCACCAATAAAGAATTGGAATTGCTGTTTCAACCGATGTTTGATGAATATTTTGAGACTACAACGGGTGATCCTCAGATGCCTCCTGTCCACGCAGCTCAAGCCCCAGCTATTCCAACCGGTCCAGCAGTATCCATCTCCTTTAATCATGATGCTCCATCGAGAAGTCATTTACCATTATCGTCGGCTCATCAATCATCTTCGGTACATCACGGTGTTGCAACTGAGCATTCGTTTGAAGTAAATCCGTTTGCTGCAACTGAGCATGAACCATTTGTTAATGTTCGCCCCAGACCAGAACTTTAAAGCATCATCTTCTGGGACAATCACGATTACTACACCCAACCAATCCACTCAACCTCATGAACATCTCCGCAAATGGACCGACTCTCATCCTCTTAATAATATTATTGGGAACCCTTTCTAGACCGGTATCCACTCGGAAACAGCTTGCCACAGATGCTTTGTGGTGCTTCTATAATTCCGTACTGTCCAAAGTCAAACCAAAAAACTTCAAATATGTTGTTACTGGAGACTGCTGGTTTCAAGCCATGCAAGATAAAATCCATGAATTTGATCGACTGGACGTATAGGAATTAGTTCCACCTCCAGACTGTGCAATGATTATTGCTCTCAAGTGTATTTATAAGGTGAAACTTGACGAGTATGGCGACGTGTTGAAAAACAAGGCACGTCTGGTAGCGAAAGGATATCGTCAAGAAGAAGGTCTTGATTTTAAAGAATCCTTCACCCTAGTCCCTAGACTTGAAGCTATCAAAATATTTCTTGCCAATGCTGCCAGCAAAAACATGACAGTTTATCAAATGGACGTGAAAACTGCATTCTTAAATGGCAAGCTTAAATAGGAAGTCTATGTGAGCCAACCAGAAGGCTTCGTTGACCCAGATCGTCCACATCATGTCTACCATCTGAAGAAAGCTCTTTATGGGTTAAAGCAAGCACCCCGGGCGTGGTATGGCACTTTATCGAAGTTTCTTCTGGCACAAGGATTCTCCAAGGGCGTAGTCGATCCAACGTTGTTCATTCAGAAAACATGCAAACATAATCTTCATGTTCAAATATATGTGGATGATATCATTTTTACCTCCACCGACCCCAAAGACTGTGACCGTTTTTCTAATGAAATGAGCTCTAAATTTCAAATGTCGATGATGGGTCAAATATCCTTTTTCTTAGGCTTACAAATTTCTCAAAATCCTAGAGGTATTTTCATAAATCAATCTAAATATGTTAATGAGATTTTAAAGAAATTTGATCTTCATAAAAGTGACCCTGTTGACACTCCTATGGTGGAGCGAACAAAACTGGATGGGGACCTCTTAGGGATCCCTGTTGACCAGACCCAATATCGCAGTATGATTGGATCCTTGATGTATCTCACGGCCAGTAGACCTGACCTTGTTTTTGCTGTGTACATGTGTACTAGATATCAATCTAAGCCCACTAAAAAGCACCTTGAAGCAGTTAAACGGGTCTTTCGGTATCTCCAAGGAACCATAAATATGGGTCTTTGGTATCCGAAAGACACCGCCATGGCACTAACAGCATACGCAGACGCAGATCATGCAGGTTGTCAAGACACTCGAAGAAGCACATCTGGTAGTGCTCAGTTCCTTGGTGATAAGTTAGTTAGCTGGTCATCAAAGAAGCAAACTAGCACGTCCATCTCGTCTACAGAGGCTGAATACATCGCGATGTCTGGTTGCTGTGCCCAAATTCTATGGATGCGGTCTCAATTATCGGATTATGGCTTTGCATACAATCACATCCCTCTGTATTATGACAACAAGAGTGTCGTAGCTCTATGCTGCAACAACGTCCAGCACTCTACGTCTAAACACATCGATATCCGACATCATTTCATCAGAGAACATGTGGAGAAGGGAGTGGTTGAGTTGTATTTCGTGAGGACAGAGTATCAACTTGCTGATATATTCACTAAGGCACTGCCCATAGAACGATTCAAATTCATTCTCCCACGGCTTGGCATGAAGAGTATAAAGCCAGAGACACTCAAACGTCTTCA
The DNA here is from genome assembly GCA_026074375.1 of Tanacetum coccineum. Classification (NCBI taxonomy): domain Eukaryota; kingdom Viridiplantae; phylum Streptophyta; class Magnoliopsida; order Asterales; family Asteraceae; genus Tanacetum; species Tanacetum coccineum. The sequence continues at coordinate 8,330 of BQNB010069324.1, read as the reverse complement.
AGATGATAAGGATGAGTAACGGATTTGCTTCAAGTATCCTATGTAAATATGTACATATTCATCATCAAAAAGAAAATACAAAAATATAAAACCCACAAAAATACATAAAAATCAAAAAATACAAAATACCAAGAATAGTTTTTCAAGACATGTCTTCCGTTTATCGATAACATTTACGGACCTGGAAATGTCATTCAATAATGACATGGGTCTTTAAACGAAGCTCGAACGGAAGTTCAAACTTTTCAAAACATGTCTTCATGGCTTGCAGTTATTTCAGACTGTAACCCGGTTTTCAAAATAAAGAAAGCTCGTCGCCAAAAAGACGGCTGTTCCTAACAACGGGTGATTAAGTTCTCCCAGGCATGGATTAATTTATATCCGTACACCCTCGATCTAATGTACGCTTTAGTGCATTATTTCTTGATTAAGAAGAGAAGTCTTCTTTTATCATTATAATTTTTCGTCTATGATTCTTTAGAAAATTATTTGGACTTCACATGGAGGTTTAATGTTGCTCTTGAAAATCAATCGGACTTGGGGTTTTCATAAATTTGTCACTCAATCAACGATTACAGCTCTTTAAATAGAAAACGGGTCATTGATTGAGGGGGAGAGTGGTTTTTCAAATTCATGACATCTAACGGGCATTGTTTATAGACTTCGTATACATAAATAAGAAAAGCTTGGTAACTAACGGGGTTATAAATTAAGGGGGAGTTAAACTTGTGTTAACTCAAAAGGGTCCTATGTGTTATTTGCTATTTGTTTCCTAGACCTATTAATCCTTAAGGATCATTTGTGCCATTAATCAAGCCTTTAGTATCTCCTACGACCTAAATAGTAGAAAAATAGATAATGAGGGGCCAATTTTGCCAATAGATGAAAGTATTACCTAGGTATAATATCTCTTTATGTTTTGACATAGTCAAATCACCCAAGACCAGTCAAACTTAAAACTCTCTCATTCCAAAACTCACTTTCCTTGGGATTTGCCTCGTGTGTGATCTTCAGGGTGATTTTATGTTTAGGTAAGGATCACTTAATGTTTTCTAACATCTAAACATGCTTTGTTGTTAACACCATGGCCTGAAATTTGTTAAATCGTTTGTTGTGTAGTCGTTCGAGCTCATTCATCATCAAACAATTGGTTAGTGTTTCTAATTGGGATTTGTTTGTTGGGTCAGATGTTAACATCACACATGATGCCTCTATGTTGTCCTAATTGAACTCCCAATAGCTATTTTAGGGTCCTTTTGTGATTTTCGCATCTTGCTTGACTTTTTAGTCAAAACCATAGTCGTTCGAGGTTTGCAGTGGCATTAGGTTGATTGATTATATGCTGAGTAAGCAACTTAGAGTGTATGTCATGACCCAGATATGCCTTGGAAATTTTAGTGAGTAAGTTAGAATCTGCCAATTTTGTTGTTTCTTGGTTGCGTTTTGATGTTTCTTGGCTGCGTTTTGATTGAGCATTATTGATTGCGTTTTGCCATAACATTCTTGGATGCGTTTTGCTTAATAGTTGTTGGTTGCGTTTTGCTTAATAGTTGTTGGTTGCGTTTTGATCAGAAATTCATGGTTGCGTTTTGTTTAGGAATCTCATGGTTGCGTTTTGTTTAGGAACTCTTGACTGCGTTTAGATTAGAAACTCATGGTTGCGTTTTGATTAAAAGTTTGAGGATGCGATTTGTTTAAATACTCTTGTTGCGTTTTGGTTATCAATTTTTTACAGGTCAAAACGCAAGATGTTGCGTTTTGCTATGAAGACACTTAAAATATTAAAATAGTAAAACCCCTATTTTAAATTATTTTTTTTGTTGCATTTTTCTTATTTTGATTATTATCGTCCTTGCGTTTTTCCTGTTGCGTTTTGGATGTTGCGTTTTGCTTGCCTGCGTTTTGAGTATTTATTATTAAAATATTAATTTGCGTTTGTGTGTTGCGTTTTTGTGTCTATACTTTCTTTTGTTCCTTGCGTTTTGTCTGGTATTACTTGAAAGGTGTTATAGTGTCATTGTGGTTTGATCATTGCGTTTTGTCTTCTTGTCCATGAGTTAACATCCGTTAACTCAAGAGTTGACCACACCCATTGATCGACACTATAACATGATCTAAGGGTCCTTTCTCTTGGATCTAGTTCATAAGTGCTTAACTCCTGAGCATCTGCTCACTTCTAACATCTCCTTTCTGTATGTATGTCTTTCTGTGAATGTGACTGGGCAGATGCAATGGCTGATGTTAATGTCAACTTTCTTGCTAAACAAGCACCTGCTATGGCACCACCCACTCATATAGATGAACAAATCTTGCCTCGCATTAGATGGGTGCCAATAGGGAAAAGCAACTGCTATCTGGATGCTGAAAGGTCGCAAAGCAACCCAATTTACAAGATTGCGGTGGACATTCTGAAGCAAACCAACTTCTTCAGAGCTTTTACCGCTTCTTCGACTATACCAGCTATCTATATTCAGCAGTTTTGGGACACTATTTGCTATGACAGAATCGCCGGGGGCTACAAGTGTCAACTGGATGAGCAATGGTTCGATCTCACTAAAGACACACTCAGAGATGCTCTTCAGATCACGCCAGTCAACAACAACAAGGCTTTTTCTTCCCCTCCAACTCCGGATACTCTTATCCAATTTGTCAACGATTTGGGTTATCCAAAAGAAGTCAGGCACTTATCTGATGTCGTGACTAACGACATGTTTCAACCGTGGAGGGCACTCACAACAATTATTAATCTGTGCCTTACGGGAAAGACTTCTGGATTTGAAAGGCCAAGAGCTCCAGTGTTGCAGATCCTTTGGGGTGTCATCAATCGAGCCCATATTGATTATGCTGAGAGGATGTGGGAAGAATTCACCCAATCCATTCATACTTTCACTGAAGACAAAAAGAATCTAGCACAACAAACTCAGGGAAAGAAGAAAGCCACTCTTATTGTGATTCCGAGTGTTAGGTTCACCAAGCTGATCATCTTTCACCTACAACGCAAGCACAACTTCCATCCAAGACCAGAGTCTCCACTCCATTTGCCCACTGAAGAACCTGTCAAATTCTTCTGGGTATCTCAAATTCAGTGCCAAAGGAACCAAAAGAGAAGTGTTTGGGATGCCTATTCCGAATGAACTCATCACTGATGACATTCGAGGAGCAGATTACTACGATGCGTATCTGAAGAAAGTAGCCAAGCATCACAGATATCTTGCTGGTGAAGAAGTTAGTGATCCTGACTCCCTGCACCAAAACCGTAAAATCAACCAGACCCAAGTAACCAAGCCAAGCTAAACCCGTAGCCACCTAAAGCCACTTAGCCAACCAAGAAAACCTCAGCCAGCACCAACCAAGCACTAGAGGTGAAGAAACGTTAAGCAGGATAAGCGAAACACACTGAGCAACACTGTCAGCCAAAAGCTAAAGCTGGGAAGGTGGCCAAAGAAGCGAACCCTTAAGAAATCTCAGAAGTCTGGTCCGATGGGGGGGGAAGTTTTGTTGATGAGGGTATTCCATTGTCTGAACCTGGAGTTTGAGTGACCCTTAGAAGCGGATACGACAAAGGGAATTGAAGAAAGACTGAAGGAGATTCACGATGACCACATCGGGGTCCTCTCCCACCTGTGGTGTTCAGGGAAACTGATACTGGAAAGTATCAGCCACTTCCAGAGGTAGATGGAAAAGGAAAGGAGAACAGTCGATGCTGAAATGTCAAGCCCTTCTCCTGGTTCTACTCAATCTTCTAAACTCCAAAGAAAAAAAGAGCCCATTGAACTATACATCTTTCAGGAGACGTACTTCCGCACAGCTGAAACCCTCGGGTCATGACGAATCATCGTCCCTGTATGCTGAACTAGGCTTGACTGAAAGTGATACGGAATCAGATAAGGAAGTGCCTCCTGTAGTCAAAAGTGGTGCTCTAGACGAAGGCCAGGCCCTGGTATACAAGATGAAGGCCAGGCCGGACCAAACCCTGGTAATGATACAGTGTCTCAAACTCTATCAACTCCTGGTGTTCATGCTAGACCAAACCTTGAACACACAGATGCTGAGGCCACTAACGCTACAAGTCAACCATAACCAGGACAAATGGATGAAGAGTTCACCGCCACAGCCATACACCTAAAAACATTCTAGGAGAATTTATGAAGCTGACGGTTGACGATCCAGTGATTCCCGAGGAGCCTGCTCAGATCTGCAGGCACGTTGTTTCCTCTTCTAACACTTAGCCAAAGCACTTCAGCTTTGGGCGATCAAATTCTTCAATAATTAGACCCTAGAGATATTTAATGAGAAGACATCACAGCTACAGAAGCCCTGAAATCAATGGTGTCCGTCACAATCCATCAAGACACCTCTGCTATCCCTCCTATGACCTCACCGGTGATGGATCTCGTGTATGTACCCGATTCTCCCACTGTGCATCGGCCGTTACCAACCACCACAACCGCAACTGCAACAACAACAACAACAATTATGACAACCGTTCCTCTACCACCTCAGCCACAACAAGTTTCCTCAGATTCCATCTTACTCAACCGTCTAGGAGAACTCGAACAACATATCGCAGATTTGGTGGATGCGAACCAAGCCTTGGAGGAAAGATTAGACAAACATGGGTCCAGACTATACAAGTTGGAGAATCAAGATATTCCCAATCAAGTGAGCAAAGCTGTGGATGAAATAGTCACGGATGCTGTTGACTGGGCTATGAACGCGCCACTTAGGGAACGCTTCAGAGACCTGCCAGAAGCTGATATGAAAGAAATTCTTCACAACCGAATGTGGGAATCCAAATCCTACCAAGCTCATGAAGATCACATGACGCTGTACGAGGCTCTGGAGAAGTCTATGGCTCGAGATAACAGAGATCAGACTATGTCTGACTTGGTTGAAGCCAAGCGAAAAAGAAAGTAAGAAGAGACATGGCTCACATAAAACACCACCTGGCTCTCCACCTCCTCCTCTACCACCAGCAGGTCCCTCAAGAACTTCAGGAGCCTCTGGCGCTTCTGGGTCGTCTCAATCACAACCTCCTCCTCCACCTCCATCCAACAATCAGGGAGGTCAATCTACAAGCACCGCTGCCCCTAGCTCCTCAAAGACGGCTGCTTCAGCAGAATATGCGGCTTGGACGATGACCGACACCAGACTTAAGCCGTCTGCCTCACCAATTCCTGAAGAACTTCATATGGATGATGATACGACCGCAGACGAACAAGCATACTCATTAAGTGGTGAAGACGTTGGACGTGATCATATTCCCACTGTGAACTTGAGGCAGAGTCTTGGTGGTAGCCACTAATTACTGAAGATCGACTGTTACACCTGAACCTGCCTGGTCCCCTCATATCATGCACATACTCCATTTTCTCAATCCAATGAGTAAGAACTACAGCACCTCCCTTACCATCATATTATTTTAGGGTTACAAGCTAAGAACTTCTTATATGAACAACCTACCCGGTTGCCATTTACTATCACATTCCCAACATTCTCCAAAACGTTCTCATTAACCACATTACCATTTTTATTTCCAACATTTCCTCGGTTACTAACCTGAGCTAGCATGGCGGGTAAGAGGTTCTGCAATTGTTAAGCAATGATCATTGAGAAGTCGAGTGCTCCCCCATTGGCTCCATCTACATTCCCATTGATTCCTTCTACACCCCCATTAGCTCCCATACCTTGGTCATTTCCTTAACCATTTAAATCATCAACATGCTCATCATTACCTTCCCTAGGTCTTCTACCCCTTCCACCTCTACCAACCCGTACATCTGTTCCTTCTCCTAATGATTTGGCAGCAGGCCGGCCAACACCTCGGGTCCTCATCCTTGGCGGCATTATTTATACGAGGGAGAACATGGGCAATGTTAGGTAGGCAGGAAGACTCGCATATATAGAATATCTTACTATATATACATATATACACATAACACCACCCTAGGGTGTCAACATCGATTTGTGTGAACAACATTACTAAGTATGAATGGGTTGTGATATGCTTATAACTATGTTGGCCACCATACTTATATTTGCATCCCTTCCCAGTCATATTCAATATTAAGCTCACACATTTCAATGACTGACATAACTAAAGCACTAAACTGCGAACACACAAAAGAAAACAAAAGCGAAACACAACGCACATAGATCCTATACGTAACTAAACGACGGATCTTAGGTTATAGTCTAGGCCAATCCACCTAGTTCTCTATAACCTTGGCTCTGATTACCAATCTGTCACACCCCGACAATGGCGGAAACTCAGGAATGCAACATAATGATCAATCATAACACAAGATACAAAATAGAGAAAACTACATTGCAAAAACTTCAAGTGTTACGAAGACCATCAACCTCGAACAACCTCGAGTGATGTCCCAAATAATAGCTAAAACCACAATCTATTACAATTATCCAAAAGCCCTCACATGGGTCCAAAATCCAAACTTAAACCAAAACTTTCAAATACCAAAGCCAAATAAAATAAACATGCAAGACTTCTCATGAAAATCCACTTGGGATACTTCTAAGTCTGCTACCACATAAATCACCAACTATTCCTCTTTCACTTCACCTGAAAATGATACTCGAAAACGTCAATAATAATGTTGGTGAGCTCGTAGGTTTGACCTTAAACCCAAAAGTTGTGCCAATATCTCAAAACAGTGGACAATAGTGCTATATGACAGTGAATATATGCAAACAACCTTAGCATCACCGCTAATCAATAACCATATGTCACTTACGCACCTAAAGGGCCTACCAGCTGGAGCACGAAAAATAGGGAAGGACCACACATAAACCTGGGTAGGCGTACCCATCCGCTCCAATAATCACACAAATACTAGGTAGGCGTACCCATCTGATCCAAACAATCATGCATCACATAATATTCACATAGCAGTCATAAGCACGTAACTTGTCCCAAAAACAAACCAAATTTCGCACAGTTAAATTCAAAACATTTCAAATTACATTTGAGTATCATTTTCCCCCAACGAAAAAATAGTAGAAAAATGGGGCTACGAGAACACACCTCAAGCAAGTCTTTAGCAACCAAATCTTAATCACACAAACAAATGCAACGACGCCCATACACGACCTAGTCCAGTTAATGTCCCAATTTAATCATCCAAGTCCAAAACAATCTTCATGTTTGATGCATAGAGTTTAGACGCGTTGTACAATTACTCATAACAATTTAGTGGTGTGATGGTTGACGACATAACCCAACAATCATATCAATCCCATTACTCAATAATACGTACTTATACTATTTAAAGAAAATAGATAAGTAATTTACGTAAATATTTATAATTAATAACTATAAATATATCTCGGTAAGTTCATTCGGTAACCTTAGTCATCGTGAAAATAATCATATTAGAGTTGAAAATGAAACGTTTACTCGTAATAAACACATTAGAGAAGTTTCGAATTTTAGTGAATTTATTAAATAAATAAAATAATTAAATAATATTTTTTTATTTAAAATCAAAAATCATGTTTTTAGGAAAATTTATAAGTATAAACTTTTTGCAAAATTTCGACATGACCCGTACGCTCATACAATGTTTCCAAGGTTTCAAACCTTATTTTCAACACTTTTCACCAATTCGACACTTTTCGACAAAATTCCAAAATCTCAATCTTTAATGTTTACCAGTGTTTTGAAAGGCTCAAGACACACTAAGGCGCAAAAGGCTTATGGAGCCTTGAGGCAAGGCGCAGATCAAGGCGTGGGCTTCATGTATATAAGTCGCATTAAACTGAAGTAAATTATAATAGTTTAAGCGAAAATTTATAGATTAATGATGACTTAAATAACACTAAAATAATTAATGTATCTAAAAAAATTAAATAGTTAAACCAAAAATATCAAGCAATGTATCAGATTCATGGCATGACGAGATTACGTTATCTCATGCGTAAAATAGATGGAGGAGTTTGTATGTGTAGACACTTGAATTGAACGACCAAACACTCAAATTGATTTATTTATTTAGCTTCTAGGTAATCTCTTATTAACATATGAGGGCGATGAATGTGAAATTCAAAAAGAAAGGCTCTAAATCCCAAGGCTATGCGCTTTTTGTGAGCCTTGTGAATGTGCGGAGCCTCGATCTGAAAAAATCCCTAGAGCTTGAACCTTAGAGCCTAGGCGCGCCTTAAGGCGCGCTTTTTAAAACTATGACGTTTACTAAAACTTTTTTCCTAAAATCTTGTTTAAAATCACTTCGCAAATACATTTCACTTTCAAAAAGTACACCAAAACTCTTATAATGACTAAATATCGCTTATTGGGCTTTAAGGCCCAACAA
>BQNB010069323.1:0-33527 GCA_026074375.1 Tanacetum coccineum | reverse complement strand
AAATAAGTATGAAAAATAAGAGATAAGAGATGGAAAGATCAAACCACAACACGAGGATTTATAGTGGTTCGGTAATGAAGCACCACTTCGCCTTACTCTACTCCCCGACCACCAAACTCGAAGGTTTTCTTCACTATGTCAACAAGCTCCCTTAAGGCGGAGAAAACCATACACAACTTAGCTTACACCAATTTTTGACACAAAGCCAAATGTCGAGTTCTAATCGTAGCTAGAACCAATCTATCACTACTAACCACACTACTTCACAATGATTCACAACTTTACTTCGCTACATACCTTTTCTTCACTCCACTTCACAACTTTACCACACAACTTCGTCACAACCTTTCTATACTTCTCTTCACAACTTCACTTCAACTAAACACTATCTTGATCACACCAATCTAACACTACTTCTAAGATCACATCGATCCAACTATACTTACAATGATCATCACAATCTACTTAATATACACAACTATAATACACACCTTCGCAATATACACAAATGATTTACAAGATATAATACAATTGCAACAAGGTTGCAAGGACACACACTAAGCTATAATACTTCTTCACTTGATGGTAGGAAGTATGCTTCTCTTGCACTTGAGGATCAAAGCTTGGATCACTTGAAAACAAAGCTTTATGATTAAATGATCAAAGGAATGAAAGGAGAGTATAAACTGATTTAGAACAGAAAGAAAGTATGTGTAAAAGGTAAGAAAAACAGTGGGGAATAGTCCAGTATTTATAGGCCAGCTGAGATGGATTTTTGTCTGGGCGGTCCCCTTAATTAGGGTGTCGGTCCTCTTAAAATTAAAGGGGATGCCCTTTATAATTAAGGGGGCCGCCCAGCCCAGACGTTCCCTTTTTTGTCTTTTCTGGGGGAGGTGTTTTTTGGAATATTTCTAGCCGTTTTTTGGGTAGAAAATTTGAATTCAAAATATTTATTTGAATAAAACATTTTTTTAAAATCTAAAAATGTTTGGTAAAAGATATAAAAATGTTTGTGACATTTTTATAAAAAGTGTGAGGTTAAATAAAAAAATCCTTTGATCATGAAATGCATTAAGCATTTGTTTATTCATACCTTTAAGTGATTAAATTTTCAAAATTACATTTAATTTTTCATTAATTGTTTTTACATTTTGTGATCATCAAAACGTAGAGAGATCAAAAAATATTAATAACGTTTTTAGGCATTATTTCTATCAACATAGATGGTGCTCTAGCCTTAGTTAACTATTGATGCTCATCATCATCATACTAATGACCTTTTACATCTCAGATTTATTTATTAAAACCTTCTCCTACTGCTATCTTAGATTTATTACAATCTATTATGGCACTCGTGGTTGGTAAGAATCCTCTTCCTACAAGTAATGGGAACTTATGGTCTTTAGCCATATCTAGGATATCAAAATCTGTAAAATAGTCAATCTCCCTATGTGAACCACCACATGTTTGAGTATATCTGCAAGATAAGCTCTACTACCATTCGTTAATCCTATGACCATATATGTCTCTTCAAATTTTCCAAGGTTAAGATTTTTATAAAGAGACAAGGAGATTAAGTTTATGCAAGACCCTAAATTGGCTAAGGTATCAAATAAAAGTGAACCCATTTTTTCCTAACTCAAGACTCAACATATTTATCCAAAATGGCATTATACATAGGAGCATAAGCTAAAACTTCAAGAACCAGTAAATTAAGATGTAAATCTTTGACTTCTAAATTGATAATAGTTTTAGATTCTTTTGATTGAGGTGTTTCATTAGTTTGATTGACCGAAACATTATTTTGTGATCTTGTAGTGTATATTTAGTCTTTTGATGTACTTTTATTTGGAATGAAACACATTTTGATTTGATTGACCGAATGGAAAGAGTTGGAAGGCCTTTGTGTTGTACCTTCTTTTTCTATAACAAGAACTAGCAGATAGAATTAACATTAAGTTTTGGGTTCTTGAAGATGTCACTAGGGAGTTCAATCATCATTCAATCACTGCTTCAAGAGAGTATCAACTTTATTTGTTATCTCGCTTTGTTTTTGTTTGAAATCGACTTCAAACTTGGACAACCGAGCATCTTGAGATGACATAGAATTAGATACTAATCCTTCAAGATTAGAATATTTTTTGAAAGATTAAGGAGGATTATTGATTGTACGGTTCGAGGATGAACCTTTTGTTTGAAAATGACCAGGTGGGTTTGAAAAGTTGCTTTGAGAATTATTTTGATTTTGCTTCCACCAAAATTATGGGTATTTTTCTAAGACGAATTGTATGAATCACCAAGAGTATTTTGATCGGGTTGAAAGTGAACCAGTTACCTCCCACTTTGTCGGTACGCGAGGACGCATAATAAAAAAAACTTGCTTGGAATTTTCTATGCAATCATGCGTGTCATAGGGACGCCTACATATCTCACATGAAGAAACGATTTTGTTCACTTGAAAGCTTTAGGAGCATTATGGGATCTCATCAAGTATTTCACTTGATCTTAAAGCTTAATAAGCCAACGGTCGGGAATGCCAGAAAAGTTAGAAATTACATCGATCGACTTTCTAAAAAGTTCTCGTGAGTCATTTCAACTTTCGTTGTCATAGAGAGTTAGTCCTTTATAATCGCCCGCGATTCCTCATCATTCTTGGCATGAATCCTACCATTAGTGGTATGGTCGATGGCTCTCTAAGTCAAATAATTGACATGATCATAAAAGATTTGGATTTGAAGTCAAAGATTGATACCGTGATGAGGGACTTTTTGGAGTAGGTCCTTGAAATGAATCCATGCATCATAGAGAGATTCATTATGATGTTGTTGGTACATCGATATATCATTTCAAAGGTCTGTAGGTCCTCTCGCTGAGCGAGGAAACAAGTAATGAGATCATCCCAAGTCGAGATGGATCCCGCAGGTAGACGCTCAAGCTAATTGCTAGCTTGATAACAAAAAGAGAATTGAAATAAATGCAAACACGTAATCTTGCAGGAAGCACCATTAATAAATCTTTAAGGTGTTGGTTTGGGTATTCGGACCTAAGTCTGTTGAATGCACATCCATTTTTCACCAACCGGAAGGGGTCGGATCGCAGATAGGAGACATTGGCTGCTTATGGTTGCTTAATGGTGTTACGATAGCCCTCATGGCTAGATCAGGAATACTCACCTAAAGTGTATGCTCTAGGTGGTACCAGTGGAATGGGTGAATGAATGAATTCACATTCTCTATGGCGGCAAATGGATAATGAAAGGGAAATTTACGAACAAAAAGTACAAAGAAAAAGATAGATTACTAGAAAGCTATGAAAATGAAGTAAGAAACACTCACTTGATATGAATCTTGTGAGTTAGACCAAATGAGATAGAAAATGAAACCTAGACTATTCCTCGAAAGCGACTCCAAGAACTTGATGCGGCAGTTGCAATGCCGAAATTTTACAACTCCCTGGACAGTGTACCTAACTATTGTAGTGTAGCATAGGTATGACCGGGGGCTGATCATTCTCAAGGAGAATAGTGAGGTAGGATTATAGAGTATAACAATTTAATCTAAAGATGGAAGAAGAGTATTTTTGGTATTTTGTATTTATTAGAAAACAAGTAAAATATCAAGGTTTTGAGGGAGTTTGTTTTAAACTAATTTTTATCCTAAATGCGATAAAAGTAAATGACAAGAAAAGTAAATTTGGTGTAACTTATATGATGGGGAAACGTATTTACTTACGGTGCACTACTCTTAAATATTGCCTAGTTGTCTTTACTGAATCTGTCACGCTTTGATTGATGAAAATGGAGGATATAACGCAAAACTTGTAGTGTCTTGGTCCAACTCCTGCACCCTATCATAACTGGACAAGTGTCATGGCTCAACTCCTATAACTAACTATTATGCATGTAATTATCCAGACCGTTAATGTCTCAAAATCTAACTTTTGTTGGAACACAAATCTACAAGGAACCATATGCGACTCGGCTAGGTAAATAACCTAAGCAAATTTCAAGGTTTATGTGGTTCTTAGTCCATAAATGATTATCCCACATGCTTACTGTTGAAGATCTAATCAATTCATATAAGTTTTCAAATCTCAGGTTAAACTAATCGAGCACTAATAGTTGTTTGAGATCGACACGTGCTTGTGAGTATAAAGTTTGAGTTCGAGTAAAATGAGCTCGAGCTCGGGTAGCTCGTTAAAAGCTTGGATTGTTAACACCCATACTTTTTGTTCTTACTTAAAACCCACAAAACACTTATAGTCACTAAAGGAAGTGACCTCTATGGATTAAGACCACATAACAGGTCCTTGATTACTATACGAATATTAGTTCTAATTCACGATCAAACAAATGAAAACCCTTGTTCTTGTTAAGTTAAAATCGACTACAAAATCCCTTAGGGATTATTATGCCGATCGTTTTAGGTTAAAGAGAGAAAAGAAAAGATTTTAAGTTGTTTCTAAGGGCTTTGTAATTATAGGGTGTATTTAGGATAACCCTAATACAATACAAATTACTTAGGGGCCAAGTTTAATCTTTTGTTTCTTTTTTCTTTCCCTAGGCCGGTCGAAACCCATTCCATATGGACTATACATATTGGTTTTGACTTGAATTATTAACATGTTCATTATATGTTACTTAAATAGCCTTATGTTAATTATTGGTCAAACAGACTAATTAACGACCGTTAAGTAAATCATGAAATGATAACTAATATAATTAATATAGTTACGTTAAATATATTAATTGCACTATAAATAGTAGTATCTCGGTGTATACTTGAGTGACCCCATATCCTCACGTGTCTCCGATCGTATAAATATTTACTATAATATAAGTAGGGGTGGAAATGAGCCGAACTGCTCGTGAAAAGCACGGATCATGATCGTAAAAAGACTTGAATGATCCCGAGCCCTACGAGGCTCGAGCCTGACTCTGAGCCTAAGTTCGATCATTAATAATCGAGCTCATGCCCAACTTTATACAAAAGGATCGATAGGCTCGCGCGATCCTAACGAGCCTCAAAAATCAATCCAAATATATTTTTTTTTATATACGTATAACTATATAGAACGAGCGTAAAATAATTAAATGAAGCCTTGAACCTCTTCTTAGATATAACGAGTCGATTCCATTTGAAATTGGTTTTCTTTTAACACCTTAAATAATTTCCACGAACCCGATCAGCTCAAGCTTGTGAAAATTTCACTAGTCCCAACGCGACTGAAAACATGAGGCCTCAAAAAACAGCTTGAGTTTTATAATATAAACAAGTCGAGCCCGAGCTCTTGAAAAGCTTTGGGCTCCGGCTTGTCATCGTTTCCAACCACCTAATAATAAAAGCACACATCCCAATATCATAACATACAAAAAAACAAGAAATTGACATAACCAAACAAGTAATGATAAAACTAATTGAATGGTTAATATAATAACTTATCTCGATAATACACCTGAGTTCATAAGGTGAAAAGCATTGAAAAACTCCCCTGAACTTGTTTCAGGTTTTGCACTAAAACTTTCACCACGAATTAAAAAAAACATTACAAAACCCATATATAGATTTTTGCTCTTACGGGCCAAGCCTTTGGTTGACGCCTACAGCTCGCCCCTCAATCGATTGAAAGTTTAATTTCCACCGACTATGTTGTGATAAGTGTCAGGTGTAAAGGTGACAAATCGTCAGGCAGAAAAGGACGTCTCAGTCCACTGAACCGTCACAAAAATCATATTTCCATGCACTTTTAGTGACGACGTCAGACATGTCGGTCACAAACTTGAAATTTTGTATTTTTTCCTTTCAATCTTCCATTAAATAGAACCCAAATCTTGTATGTTTTCCAGTTTACTTGCACTCCTAAAGACCTAAAAGGAGTCAAATAAAAATGATTATAGAATAATACGATACACATGCTTGAAATTAAGGGTAAATGACCACTAAAAAATGATATTAATTATCCCCTCATCGAATCGCAAGGGTTGGCACTTTACGTAGTCCAAATTTCTCGAGACACATATAACAATAGGAATATTTCATCAAATACACAACCAGAAAAAATTGAGAATGTTTTCACACACCCGATTTCTTTAAACTCAATTGACACCGTCTCTATAATGGGAAAAGATTTATACTTAACACACGTACAAGTGTCAAAAACTTCCCTTTTTAGAAATGAAAGTAAATCTTAAGCGACATTCGACAACAATTAGAATAATTAAGTATCTATTTAAAGATATTACTGTTTAAAATTTTTTTACAGGATACGAGTCTTTTATTCAAATGTATGCTCGACTTGAGTAACCTTATTACCATTTTCAACATTTCCTTTAATACTCAAAATATGTGGACGACAGAGATTATAAACCACGTGCCAACTATCAAAGGCCAAGTAACTTATTAGGATAACAACACAAACAAGTTGTTTCTACAAAATTCCAATGGATTTGTTGACAGCTTTAGTGTGTTAAGTTTACAGCGTCAAGCAAAATGACATCACAAGTCCACCTTACCCATTGATGAGTTAGTCATTTATTAAATACTATAACAATGTCCATTTCACCCGTAAAATCTGTAAATAATGGCCCAGATTATGTGCTTAATATTGTTTTTTTAGTTTTTAGCACTGGAATGCATTTGGAGAAATACACATGACATGGCTCATGTTGAAAAGAAACAATACACGAACTACAGAGCCAACAACCAAATCTCTAAGAATCATACTCTATTTGTGTGTGTGTTGTGGGTGTTAGGGGGGGGGGGTGGGGGGGGGGGGGTACAGAAGTGTGAGACGCGTCGCAAGCATAAAGCGACGCCGTCGCGATCTTTCTAGTGACGGCGTCAGAGAATTGACGACGGCGTCAGGACATAACCGACTTAAATCAGATCTATAAGATTCTACTTTGTGACGGCGTCACGACTATAACTGGACATCGTCACGACAATTTCTCTATAAATACAAAACTAAATTTAGGGATTTAGGTGTGTCACTTTGTATATAAACTTTTGGGGAGCCAAACCCACGTATTTTGTCAGCTTTTTAGCATCTTTAGGTCTTATAAACCCAATTGCAACTGAACCATTAATCCATGTTATAATCAAGTAAGATTGTAAAATATAATCATACAATATGTCCTAGTTTTGTTTGAAGAGATCATGATCTTGGCTTATCATTATAACATGTTAAGATAAACTGCTCCCTAGTATTATCTTATATTGCATGAAATTTAGATTGTATAATTCCTTTAATGTTGCATCTTGTAATAAAGCGCGTTAGGCCCTCTTTTTTTAGGCAAAACTAGCCATAAGATATTAAATTGGCTTAAACGTCAGGGAAAACGCGAGTTGTGTAGAAAGGAGTACCATCAGGGGATAACAGTCATACATACAACCTTACCCCCCATATGGTTGATCCCTCGTACTATATTATCAATTTCATTTAATAGACTCTTATAGGGCCTGTAATAGACCTTCATACTATCTTACTTGTGCGTTGCCTTAAAGAAATATTTAAATATACGACGGGTTTGTGAAATTCGTCATAGACTTAGGAAATCCTTACACAAATCCTCACGAATGTGACAAACAACACAGGATTAGGAGAAAAGCAATCTAATAGGTATGCATAATAAGTAATACAACTATATTAGTCAAAAAAGGTTATCACCAGAATTAGTAGGTTATATTTCTTTAATAAATTAGTAATTAACCAACACTCACAACCATTGATTTATTTCTTTAAATAAAATATAAAAATACAAAAAGAATCTCCTTTCAATCTCTTAGATCTTGGCTAAGCCCTGTTCCATCCAACACAGCTCTACCTAACCTATTCCCCTATATAACGATAACAACCCCCCGAGTCATGCCTATACTACAATATCAAAAACGATTTGTACAACACCTACCTAGGGAGTTGTAAAACTTCGAAATAAAGACTTTACGACAAACAACACCAATCAAATTTTAGTGACGCCAGATGTGCGGCTCGTAAAGACATCATAGAGTTTTTTTACAATCCCCCTAGTTATGTACATAACTCGATGCATTGTATTAATAAGATAAGACACAGAGAATTGTTACGTTTCTCTAGGGGAATATTTGGGAAGGCTCGAACAAGTGTCCTACAGAATTCTACGAGGATTGAGAGAAGATTCTTTTTGTATTTTTATATTTATAAGAAAGCATGTAAATATCATGGTTTTGAGAGGTTGGTTTATTACTAATAATTAAAACCTAATTAAAATATATACAACTGGTGATAACTTTATGATTAACAAGAAATATTTACTTAATCATGCACTACTTCCCTCAGATATGCTTCTCTAGATCTGATGCCTTGCACACTTATGATGATCTTATGAAAATATTTCCTAGTCAGACGATTTCCACAAATCCAATCCACACGTCTAATTTAAGAATTCTATTAGGCAACGCACAATATGGTAGATATAAGACTATTACAATGCCCCTAAGAGTAAATTAAATGCAATGTGAAATATCTTAAGAGGGATCAACCCCCATATTAGGGTAGAGGTAGAAAGAAGACTTATTTACCGAAGGTAATCCTTCTACACTACTCGAGTTTTCCCTATACGAACTATGCCAATTTAATTATCTTATGGCTCTTTTCTAGAGCCTAACGCGCACATCCATCAACAAGAAGTACCATCAAAAGGATCTACAACCTAAGTTTCATGCAATCATAAGTAAATACAAAGGAGGGTTTATCCTAGCATGTTAAAGATAAAGCAAGAACATAAATCAATCACACAACACATAGACATATTGAATGATTAATGATAAATAATCTTACTTGATTAAAACATGGATTAAAGGTAGTTACAATCGGGTTTTAAGGCCCTAAAACGACCTTAAAATCTGTTGAAACGACTAGGGTTCGTCTCCCTAAAATTATACAAAGTTACACACTTAAAACCCTAATTTCGGTTTAATATATATAGGAAAATCGCTCTGACGACGTCGCTTTAAAGTCCTGACGCTGTCGCCACGTAGATGATTCTGGATCCTTTTTAAGTCGGTCATGTCCTAACGCCGTTGCTAGATTTCTGACGCCGTCACCAGATAGATTACGACGGCGTCGCTTTATGCCTGCGACGCCGTCTCCACGCACTGTATGCATAAATCTTCAAGAGATTTGGTGTAGGTCCGTAATCCTGTCCGTTTCTTCTCCAAATGAGCCCAAGTCATGTGTATTTCCTCCAAATGCCATCCAAGTTGAAGAACAATCAAATAACATACATGGAAAGAGGAAGAGAGGTTGTTTTAGTGAGAGAGAGGGTTGGATGAACACTTAGAGAGAGAAAGTAAACATAAGAATGAAATGCATTATGATGTGTGAAAAATGAACAACCAACCAACACCCTCTCCACACATGGAGAGGGTATTAATACTCAAAGGGGTGGCCGGCCATGGGCCTTATAAAGGCTTTTTATGGTCCTTTAGGCTATTTAGCTTCTTAATCTAATATTTGACTAACTATGGGCTTTGACTATCTATTATTGGTAGTGACTGATACTTTTGAGTTTCTAACAATCTCCCCCTAAGGGAGGTCACTCCAATTTACAAAGACTTAATCCTAGCATACTATGCTTTAACTTTAGTCTTGAACTCGTAGTCTTTAACTTCAATCATTAACTTGTGAATTGATGTAGTGATCATAGACTTTTGGTCTTGAGCTTGTTCCTTAGCTTGTCTTGAATATGATCTTGAGCACCTTGAGATCATCAACCAAGCATAATCTTATTTCGCCATCTTGTAAACTTTGCCATCTTGTTAACTTGTGACTTCTGGACCGACATGCTCATACCTTTCTTGATTTGTTTACTTGAAAAGCTTTAATGCTGCATCTTTCTTGAAAATTTTTAACTTTAACACTTCGTCACTTTGAGAAAGACGTTCGGTATCAGAGTGACAGAAACTTCTTTGAAATTCTTTGACTTTAATACTTCGTCACTTCAAGAAAGACGTACGGTATCAAAGTAGCGGAAGTCTTGAAACATATACTTGAGCTTTCATGATGTCTTTATATTTGTCGGTCGGGTATGAGCATGAGGCTATGAATTTGTGAGTCAGCTAGAACCAGGTACCTCCATGTCCATCTTTAAGTATCCTACATTAAAATAGTTAGCAATAAAGCAGGGGGGATAAATATAGATTTGTCATTCGCCTGCGGTTGGTTAGAGTAACCTTTGAATCCATGAGGGTCGACTTGTGATCAGGTAGATTCAATTTAAGAAGAATCTCCTTGACATGATTTACAGCTAAAGTATTGAATCTTTCTAACACATATGTATTAGATTCATCAAACTCAACATGTTTTAATTACTGGAACGTCTCAAATCAGACAGCACAATAAGAGTAAACCTGTGCGAGTTACTATCTCACTGATTGAAATAAAAAAATTTGAATTTGAAAATCAAATCCGACGTGTCACTCTAAAAGTGGGTTTGTGACACATCGAGAGTGTGTAAACATTCAAAATTCATCAACAATCTGACAATTCATAACCTGGAACAAGTTTGATTCTTATAGAATTGCACCATCGTTTCTTTCCAGTTGTCACAAGTTTGATTCATATAGAATCGCACAAGTCACCTACCATGAGCTTGTTTGATGTTGGCTCAAGCAGGATTTCCATCTTCATTGTGAATACTTAAGTATCACTTGGATGTTCTGGCAAAATCATAAGGATATTGCGTAGGACTCTTAATATATATCTTGTTATTCACATTGTGTGACTTAGCAAGCATAATTTTGACAAGTGTCCTAGTGAGATTTATAAATGATCTCTTTTGTCTCTAGACTTAATAGTGCACTTTGGTTTTAGTGATCGATGATAGAGCAGGACTGCGACCTATTTAAAATCAACAAACTCGAGTGAGAATGTGTGTAATCTCCGTGAGAAGTGAAACAAGAGTCTGTTGAGAGACCTTGAGTGGCTAGGGAGGGTTGTGCATAGTGTCACTTGGTCCATGACAGTCTTCAATGTCAGACAACAACCTAGTGTTTCTGACAATTTATGTATTGACCCAGTTTCTGCCTAAGTGTATAGAGGGCTTCTTTCTTTTCAACCTTTATCCTTACAATTCTTTTTCATTCTTTAACCCCTTCAGTGCTTACCGAAACTTCATGACTAATACCTTATTGGGTTTGTTCCAGTATTAGCTCCATCTCAGTTGGCATTTTTCTCGATTCTCTTTTTTTCTCCTTTTGTATCATACCTAAGGACTTCTATACTATCTAGTGGATATCCCTGGGTGGATCCCTCCGGTTCTGGATAGATCATAGGATTTGAATACCTATGCCTAACCACCTTATAACTCCATAAATTTAAGTACATGGTTAGTCTTTTGGGTATTCCATCACAATCCTACAAAAATCATTGAAAAGTTCAAACAAAGTGTTTGATATAAATATCAAAAAGATTTACACTTTGAGAGTTTTTCATTATCACTAAAAGCTCCTTAACATGTGCATCGTAATCGTAGTACATGCTAAGTGTAGAGTGCATTGAGTCCATTGTATATGATAACATTTCAGTATAAATTAGATGCAGTTTAATCACATTTTCTCCCGTTATCCAAAATGTTAATCCCTTGATATTTTGGATATCAATTGATTAAACGTTCGGAGACAAAATGTTACTAAATATATATAAGGAACATTTTAATGCTGCCCTTCAATATTTGAGGGTATATAAGACAGTGTTGAGTACAAAAAAATTTTGAATTCACTAAGAAATTCTTGAAAAATTCTGTACTCGAGCACTCCTTATTATCACTATTAAATCTACACTACATATATATAATTTCACAAGTTATTATTATTTACTAGGTTTGACCTGTTTTAACGAGGACATCATATGATAAATCATATGGTCCTTTCCAGCAGTCGAAGGTCTCCCCCGTACAATCTCCCCACAAACAAATTTTTCCAGGCTCCTCAATAACCTTCTGTTCCTGAGTTGTCGATCAATAGCCTGGATCATAGCTCCTGCTCTTTCCCTGTCTACATTTCTCCAGACTGTCTGAGGCAAGTACTCCATCCGGATTCGCTTTAGAATATCATCAAGAGCAGACCGAACATCGTTGAGTGTACCGTCACTAAACTTGTGGAGTTCATCAATACGCATCAATCTGTTCTTCTTGTCTTTATTCTGATATATGAAGCCTTTGGGATTGGAGTATGCTGTATATGGTGTCTTTCGTTTGAGATCTGATCTGTAAGTATCCGGCCTTGTAAGGTTGAGCTTCTTTTGATAACTTTCGACACCTAACTGAAGATCTTCCACACGCCTTCTGAGGACAATGCTTCTTGTAAACATTCGCAGTGAGACACCCAAAGCAAGACGTTCCTCAACGTTGAGATTTTTCAGCTTGCCTTGAACAAGAAGAAGCAGCATGTCTTCTATATCTTGAAGGCGAAGTCTGTTATAGTCGCCTTCTTTGAATGTGTACAGCTTGTCATCATTTCTACGAACAGTGATCCAATCCAAATGTTTGTAATTATGCCATTCGACAATCTTAAGCTTTGTAACAGCAAGGATTCTGTGTTTGGAGTAGACATCATGAGCAGATTCCCTGTTTACTGCAAATCCATAGAATTTTTGATGTTTTTGCCCCCAGTGAGAAATGCCCCATAATGCATGTGTGTCGTAGACACTAAGCACTTGACTCCACATCGAGTTTGGGACAAAGTCTTAAATCTATTTGATGTGTCCATAATATGCAACCTTTGTCTTTGTCACTGATGTTGCATAAGATCATCTTGAGACACCACCACTTAGATATGCAAGGTCATTGTTGATGAAGTGATCAAAAGGTATTACTCGACGACCTCATAAATTAGGTATCAATGGTAAAGGCTTATGAAGATCATGTAGATATTGATAACCTTTGGGGTTGTTCCAGTCTAGTTGATTAGTAATTGCTTTGCAGACTTCTTCACGGAAATATTCAAGTTCCACCAAACTCTTGCACGAACTGTTCATTAACTCGTATGTTGGACCGACTAATAATTCTAGTTTCAGAGTATCAACATTGATCCGATTCATCACGAATGCTGAGAAGTCTAGATGAGTGTCCATTAGTTCATTAAATGACTTACGAGGATCTTCATTCCTAGCTAAAGTGCTTATCCAAGGTTAAACTGGTCCATGTTTAGCAAGCAAAGTCTTGTTCCAATCACGGTCGGGAGTTAGAGGTTTTGTTGGTTTCTGAAACCAATCAGGATGCTGAGTGGTCTCATCAACAGGTTGATCTTTAGTAAGTCCTATATCGAACTCCTGATGGGCGGGTTCTTCCAAGTTTTCATCAACGTGTATTGGTTCCACTGCTAGAACAAAATTTCCAGTAGACTTTTGATGAGATTTGAACCCTTCTTTAGACTTTCAGATGACATGGAAGTCTTCTCCTTTGGTGCACTAGTTGACTCAGGTTCTTTTCCAACTCTTCTTCTCTTGGACCCTCGGTTTGATCCAGTGGAGGGTTCTTCATCTTCATCCTCATTATCTTGATGTCTTTTAAATGTGGCAGTATCTCCATATGTTTCAAGGATGTCTTTGTCAGTTTCATAAGCGTCAACCAATGCTTTATAGAGAGTTTTCTACTAAATTGATCTGTCAACTGATTTGTTATTCTCTATTTTATCAATGATAATCTTCTTCAGCTTGAGTTCAGATAGGTTAGCTGATACAGCATAGGATGTCTTAGCTTCATTGGATGAATGAGTCAGAACTTCAGCTTTAAGTTGGTCATTTACTAGCTTTTTAATTTTTGGCAAAATCTTGGAGACTTGTTCCTTAACTTGCTCTTTGACTTGCTTTTTGATGATCTTCCTTATATTTTCATCAAGTGTATTGATGAAGTCTTCATTTTCAGCTTGAGCTTCATCTCTAAGTCTGTGTGACTATAGTTGCACATCTATTTTTATGGCTTCATTCATCTTATTGGCAATGTACTGATCAATAATGTAGGGAATTGATTAAACTACTTTAGCAAATAGGTTTGTTTGCTTAAATTTTGAGAAGTCGTCTTCTAAAGATTTTACTCTATCTTCAAATTTAAATAAGGAACCAAAGGTTGGAAGATTTTGTAGGGAGGTACTTGGAGCAATTGTTGGTGTTGAAACAGGTGTTTGTTGCTGAGGTTAAATGTGAGGAATAGGTGGTGGAGGAAGTGTTGTTACAGATGAAGGAGGCATTTCAACATTCGTAGTTACGGGAACATCTACCAGAGAAGTTGACTCAGTGTTCAGATTAAGAATGGAGTTAATACTTGTATTCGGATTAGGGTTGAGCATGTTGGAAATGAAGCCTGGTGATACAGAAGAACTCTGTTGTTGAACTTCAGGAGTGACAGCGGTTATTATCACATGAGTATCTTCTATGACTTGAGTAGTTTAAACGTTAGCTAATAAGGCATCCGTCATTGCAGTATCTCTTCCCTCCAAATTGACGTTCACGTCCCTGTATAATTCATTTACTTCTTCCTCTTCATTTGTAATCAACGGTAAGTATTCCAAGAGGCTTTCAAAAGATTCGCTTTTATCCAAAGCAAAATCCCTAAAAAACCTACCTGGGTCGTTTCCCAACGAGGCGTGAATTGAAGATCGAGAACGTTTGTGATCGCGTTTTTGAATGGTTAAAGATTTTTAGGTTGGGATTTCTAATTCTACGATTAAAATGCAAAAACGAATAAGGAAAAAAACCCCCAAAAAAAAAAAAAACAAAAAAAAAAAAAGCAAAAAACCGAGGATTTAAACAAAAACGAGAACGGGGTAAATCCCTTCTTTAAAACCAAATTTTGTAAATTTTACAACTACGAATGTGCAAATCTAATTTTCCTAGGTGCCTAATGATAAAAAAATATTTGAAAAAAAGAATAATATTTTTTTGACTTTTTATATTTTTTATGAATAAAAAAACTGTTTTACATAAGAAAAATTAATTTAAACAATTACTAACCTTAATGGGAAAAAATCTAAAAACAATTCTGAAAAAGAAGTTTGATAGTGACAGGCTCATATGAAAAATAAAAAGGGGGGGGGGGGTTAAAAAACAACTGTTTATAAATAACCGGAATAAGCAAAAACAAGCTTATAGCTTAAATACAAAAAGGGGTTAAATAATAAACTTTGCAAAAGAAAACTGAAAAAGACCCCAGGGCGAGTGTGTAGTGCAGTGTGTGTAAAGGTTGAGGGTGTTGAGGTCCAAGGTTCGAGCCTTGCTCACCTTGGACTTCAAAAATGATCGAGTTATATTCAATCCTTTAATTATATAAATATATATAATAAATATATAAATATAAAGATTTAAATAAACGATAAGTATTCCAAGAGGCTTTCAAAAGATTCGCTTTTATCCAAAACAAAATCCCTAAAAAACCTACCCGGGTCGTTTCCCAACGAGGCGTGAATTGAGAAACGGTCGAGAACGTTCGTGATCGTGTTTTTGAATGGTTAAAGATTTTTAGGTTGGGATTTCTAATTCTACGATTAAAATGCAAAAACGAATAAGGAAAACCTAAAAACGAAAGCAAACGAGGGATTAAACCTAAAAACGAGAAGGGGTAAGCAAATTCCGTTCATATTAAAAAACCCAAATTTGAAATTTTAACCTACGAATGCAATTATCTAATTTTCCAGGTGCTAAATGAAAAAAGAAAATTTTAGAAAACCAAAAAAAGAATTATATTTTTTTGACTTTTTTATAATTTTTTATGAATTAAAAAATGTTTTAATAAGAAAAATTAATTAAAAATACTAAACTTAATGGGAAAAATCTAAAAAAATTCTGAAAAGTGGTTTGGACAGTACTGGTCTTATGAAAAATAAAAAGGGGGAAACAGCTTTTTTAAATAAGCTGGAAATAAGCAAAAACGGGCTTATAGCTTAAATGACTAAAAAGGGGTTAAATAATAAACTTTGCAAAAGAAAACTGAAAAAGACCCAAGGGCGATTGTGTAGTGCAGTATGTGTGTAAAGGTTGAGGGTGTTGAGGTCCAAGGTTCGAGCCTTGCTCACCTTGGACTTCCACCCTCCTTTTTTTTATTATTTTGCAAAAATTTTTATAAACAAGCTTTAAGAACTTTAAAATAAGCATTTTTAATAAAAACAACTTTTTTATAAACTACAAATAAGCACTGAAATAAGCTAAAAACTGGCAGAAATGGCTTTTTACACTAAGTAACTAAATAGCTAACTGTTGGCTATTTTTAGATCAAATAAGCAAAGGAAAATAAGCAAAAACAGATGGGGTGATATACCTAATAAGCTCCTACAAACAAAAATAAGCTAAGAACATAAGCTAGAAATCCCTAAAAAGCAAATAAGCTATAAGGCAAAATTGGAAGCAAGGCAGCCTAAGGGACAACTTTTTTGGCTTAATTTTAAGCCACTTAGAGGAAGCTCAGCTTAAGGGCTATCTAGAACACCAACTGGAAAAGGGTTTGAAACTTAAACACACTAAGAAAAAGTAACTGAAAATGGCTAGTCACACTGAGTTCACTTTTTTTTGCATTAAAAAGACAACTAGCAATAAGCAGGCCTAAAATAAGCTGGAAATAAGCTTCAAAATGAAAACTAAGTGAACAGATGTGAGCTGACTCCTAATGAGCTTATGCTCAAGATTTCAAAAGCTAAAAACTATTTTAAGGACCTCAAAATTGAAAGTGAAAAAGCTGTTTTTAAACTAAAGACACTTAACAAAAACTTAACAGATTTGAATAAAACAAAGGCTAAAATAAAATACACTTGTATCACTACATTTGAACACTTAAAACAACAAAAGAACAATGCTTAAAAACCAGTTTTGAAAACCTTAATCAAATAAGCTAATGAAAACTATTATGTCACAACAATTTTGAAAACCAAATAGGAAAGTCTCAAAAACAAATTTTTAACTTTAAAAACTTTATAAAAACTGACTAAAACTATTAAAAAAATTTGTTAAAGTATGCTAGATGACCCAAATGGTTTTTATACCAGTTTGACCCATTTTAACCCCTTAACCCAAACACCCCTTTAAGCCTTTAAAATTGATTTTTAAAGTGATTAAGAGAGATTTAAGCAAAGTAGTTTAAAAACAGATTAATACAAACTAATTTAGAGCAAAAATAAGTAAAAAGCAACAACAAATAAGCAGTAAAATAAGCAAGATAAGATAAGCAGTATAAAAGGAAATTAAAGATTGTTTTAAGCAAAAAAAAAATCAAACAAAGACATATAAGCAATAAATAAAGACAATTAAGCATGAAAGAACATAGATAAGCAAGAAAAAGCAATAATAAGCAATAAATAAGTTAATGAACATTAATAAGCACAATTTGAAAAAAAAATAAGAAAATGAGAATTCACAATTGTCCACAGCTTTTGGCTAGACAATAAGGTCTCAAGACCAATCCTATATGCTTCCCAAGAAGCTCTAAACCAAGGCCATCCACAATAAACCTTGCTCCTTGCTTTTGACAGCTTCTTTTTTGTGATTTTTTTTGGATTTTTTTAGACAGAAAAGTAAAACAAGCCTTCAAATAAGTTTTAAATGACTCAAAAGCTTATACAAAGGCTTATAAATAGTATTTAAAAGACAATTTAAGGTAAATGACATTAATTAAAGGTAATCTTAAAATTTCATTAAACTTTAAAAAAAAGACAAGTAACTAAAATGACAGTATTAAAAGAGGTACAAATTTGTTAAAAAGACTAGCTTAAACAAAATTCGACCAAAGCTAATGAACTACACTAGCCTATTTTATACCAAGTCTTGAGCTTCTTGATGTGTTTCTTCAGAGAGAGAGGTTCAAGGCTGTGTGTTGTTGTGTGATTAGTCCTCAAAATCAATCTTGGCCCTTAACTTTGCTTGGAGCTTCAATCCCATCAATCTTGACCCTTAATCGATTTGTCTTTTTCATTAGCCAATGGCGTTTTCTTGGATTGCCAAGGTGGATATGGCTTCATATGGGGTGGGGTTGAGAGGGATAGTGATGGGTTTGGAGTTATGTTGCAGGGTTGTAAGAAAAAGACAGTGAATAGTGCCAATAGGGGGTTTGGGGGGAAAGGGGGTTGAACTGTTTTGTTTGGGAGCAGGGTAATAGGTTTGGGGTTTTGGCAAAAGTAGCCCCTCAGTGTATATGGTTTTATTTCATTGAAAGTCCATTGTGGTGTAAAAGGGTTTTGGGACTTGGCAGTTTTGGTCCTCAAGGGTGTATGTTGTTATTACACCGAAAGTCCTTGTGGGTGATACAACTTTGAGGACTTGGCAGCTTTGGTCCCTCCATGTTATATGTTGGTTTGCACAGTTAGTCCTTTTGGACTAACTATAGAAAGGGTTAAGGGTTAACGGCTGTTATCATGGATTTGGGCCATATGTATTATTTTGGGCCGGTTTAATATATCAAAGGGTATGGGCCATTTTAAATGATTTGGGCTTTAAGTCTTTTTATTAACCCTTAATGGGCTGACCCGGCCCATTAGATGGGTAAGGGTGGCCCATTAAGAATTTCTTCGGTTACGGCTTTGGCTTTGACCTTTGACTTTTCCGGGTTGACTTTGACTTTGACTTGGTTGACTTTTTGGCTTTGACTTTGGCTTGTCCACGCTTTTCCATTCTGTGCTCGGTTTTGTCGTTTTTGGCTTCGTTTTTCGTCCTTTTATCGGATATCCGTTTCCTGCACAATATAAATGAAAACATACAAATACAATGTATTTTTGGTACGTTTTTGGTCATTTAAGTCTGATTTTAAAGGTCAAAGGTATGTGCATTTAGGCACATACCATCATTGTAGTATCTCTTCCCTCCAAATTAACGTTCACGTCCCTGTACAATTCATTTGCTTCTTCCTCTTCATTTGTCTCTTCTTCATCCATCCTTTCTTTCTCATCATTGCCACCTTGAGTTTCTTCATCATATGCTTCATCGTCAGACCAGTCTTCTTTGTTATCTTCTTCATCTTGTCTTTCTTTTTCATCAAAAGTAGACAACTTGGGATGAACAAAGTCATCATCATCATTGTTTGATTCAGTCTGTTCATTGTCATCATCTTGATCATTATCACCTTCATTATCAGCATTGTCATCATTTTGATCATCATCATTTTCACTCATGTTCCGTTTTCATCATCAATTGTTCTTCGTCGACTAGACTTGCTAATAAATCTGCTCAACTTCAGATTTATATGTAGGTACATCGGGAACCCTTGGTGAGACACCAGTTCCTTCATCTGCACCTGAACCACTAGCGTGAGAGCTATGGAATTGTGTCTTGCTTTTCTTGGTACCCAACTTCATTTGTTTAGTTTCAGATAATGTAACCGCAGATAACACATTTAAGCCTTTTGCTTTTGACGTTGTTGCAGGTTGCTTCTTCTTGGCAGGTTTAGCCACCTTTGTTGAAATCTTGAGTCTTTTGCCTTTAGAAGTTTGAGCAGACTTCTTCTTGGGAGATGATTCATGATCATCTTTATTCTTTACATATTTAGGTTTTGGAATCTTCTCACCAGTAGCATAAGCATGATAAGTCTTGTAAGCTTCAGACTCCAATATGGCTTTGGTTGTTAAGAGGTTGAGGAGATAACACCGGTATATTTTGTGTGGGCCTATGTTTATGAATAACTAATGTTGGTGGTGAACATGGAGTCATCCCTGGCAGTGTGCCAAAACATCTTGTTTCTCCTTGGTATTGACTTATCCTTTGCCATGAAGTAGTCTACAATGACTTTGGTGAATCATGGATAACACATGTCATTGTTCTTCTTAGAGTTCTTGTTCTTCACTTGATACACCAAGTCTTCCCACAGCAGGTAGACATAATCAACATTCTTGTTATGATACATGCCCCAAAGGATTTGAGCACGTGACAATCAAAGACTTTCCAGAGCAGTAGTTTTTCCACTTAGACATTTATTGATGATAGCAGCAAATGATCTCCATGGTTGATGCATGCGATTAACATTGACATCAGATAATACCTTTATCTTACTAGTGTGTCCAAGATCTCTAATAAAAGATAGAATTTCCTCTTCAAATGGTGAATCTTCAAATTTCTGACCTGGGAGTTTAGGGCAAACCTAGAGCATATCTTTGAAGTTGTCAACGTTAACAGTATGGCTTTTGTCGTTCATCTTGAAACGAAGTGAAGAATGATGTATGGAGGCAGTGACCTAGAACTCTTGCATGTAGATTTCTAGAACACCAGCAGTGATCTCAAATGCTTTGTAGAAGAAAGTGAGTTTCAGAGCGTCTAATACCACTTGAAGAGTAGGTTTCTTGGATTTAAGAGTGGAGCTTAGTCAGAGATTGGATTTCCTTATCTGAAGACAGTTAAGCAGAGCGGACTAATCATCACCAAAGCCTGTTGATGAGGCTTTTGTGGTATCCATGATTTGCTAAGGAAAGGATCGAATACAGTTTATGATATGAGGTAATACCTATAGAGACCTTTTAATTAAGCACTTTGGAGTGATTCATGATGCAAAAATTTCTTAAGGACAGGGCACTCTAAGACTTTTATCACTTTTTAAGATATATTCCTTTAAATGACAACTTAGATTGACAAAAAATGTCTTAAGAAAATAATGAAACATCTTTGACGATTAGGAAACGAGATCTATCTAACTAGTAGAGAATTTTGATATCCTAAGCCTAATTTTAGTTAACCTTGTTTTACCTTGCAATTAAGCCAGTTTAACTTGATTAGAGATAATAATTAACCAATTTTAATTAATTCCCTAAATCAGGTTTCAAATAGCCTTCTAATTGGAAAGTTGATCTTAAGTGTTTTTGGTCTTCAGAGATAAACAGTTTACTAACTTGACTTAATAGTTTGGTTCCTAAAGAAAAATCAGTTGTTCGGTTCCTAAAGAAAAATCAGTTGTTCGGTTCCTTAAGAAAAATTAGTTGTTCGGTTCCTTAAGAAAAACTAGTTGTTCGGTTCCTTAAGAGAACTAGTTGTTCGGTTCCAAAGAAGAAGCTAGTTGTTTGGTTCCTTAAAAAAACTAGTTGTTCGGTTCTTAAAGGGAACTAGTTGTTCGGTTCTCAAAGGGGAAAACTAGTTGTTCGGTTCTCAAAGGGAAAAAACTAGTTGTTCGGTTCTCAAAGGGAATAAGTCATTCGGTTCTCAAAGCATACCTATTTGTTTAGTTCCTAAAGATTACAAGTTGTTCGGTTCTAAAAGAATCTAGTTGTTCGGTTTCATATGAAAAGGAGTTGTTCGGTTCTTTAAATTTCACAAACATAAATTCATACTTGATTCTTTAGCATTTTTATCACAACATATATGCACTTAGTTCACATGAATCACCACAAAAACAACAATATTCGCTAAAACACTTCAAACCAATTTCGAATATACAACAGTATGCATTCATTAAAGATTTAATACAAACAAGAATATGATATAGACACTCAAACACATTCAAGACTAAGGAATCTAGCTTCTTCGCACAAAACCCACAAACTTTTTACAATATTGCGCATAAACCCAAAATTCCGGACAAACAGTCGACCATATCTCATTCATATGTTAACTACACATAAAACTGCATTAAACAAATCTTCTACACTCCAATGCCATCAAAACCCCTTAAACAATTTGAAGATTTATCCACTTTTGATTTAGAGAAACCCTAATTCAAAAAATTAGGGTTTTTGAGTTCAAAAATGGATGAAATCGCAATTCCTTCACGGTATGAGATGTTTAGGAAGTGTAGAACAAATTATTAGTTATACCTTAAGCGTGTTAACGACTGAAAATGGTGGTATGGAGAGTGGCAATCATGCATTTGAAGATGGGAGGGGTGGGTGATGTTATAAAACAATTTTTGTTTTGAACACATTCACCCCCTAATGTTTGAGATCTTTTCCAATAATATATGCACTAAGTTAACACATTGGCACAAATAGTCCTTGTAGTTTTTGACTAGCATACCTAACCACTTAAATTCACACATTTACTCCCTAAGAGCATAAACACATAACATATAAGGCACATATAAGCTAAACTTAATTAACTTTCCTTAAGAATGATATTCCGTTATTGTTTAAAACTCCTTTTTCCTTTAATCGCGTTTTTATTATGAAGAAGATATTTTACATTTTCTCCCCCTCAAACAATGACCCGGTTTCTATTTAAAGAGTTGTAGTCATTGTTTGAGAAGTCGAATGTCTTTGAAAAGCATTTTCCGATGACAAAATGTTTTATTTTTTAAAATCAAACACCATGAAATAAGATTTCTCTTATTTGAACACATAAGCGCACTGACACGTACACTTATGGTAATATAGGAAGCATGGGTTGTGATGCAAAGTAATCACAAGCCTTTGCATGGTCATAAAGTAGACCATGCCTGAGAATAAATTCCCGTTGAGAGGTCAAGTTTTCTTTTTGAAATACTTGCCTTTAAGATGATGACCGGGTTGCTATTTGAAATAATAGCAAGCCATTTGGCATGTTTTGAAAACATTTGAAACTTCTGCTCAAACTTCATTTACAGCCTCGTATCATTATTAATTGACATTTGTAAGACCGTAAATGTTATCGATTTTCAGAATACATGCCAT
The DNA here is from genome assembly GCA_026074375.1 of Tanacetum coccineum. Classification (NCBI taxonomy): domain Eukaryota; kingdom Viridiplantae; phylum Streptophyta; class Magnoliopsida; order Asterales; family Asteraceae; genus Tanacetum; species Tanacetum coccineum. Next base: position 10,953 of record BQNB010069323.1, on the reverse strand, counting down.
TATTACCTCTTTTTATATTTTTCTCATTTTTTAATTTTTTTTTTGATTTTATATATTTTATATTTTTGTATTTTGTTTTGATAAATGTTTTAAAAATAAATAAATAAATAAAAATCTTTTTGGTTTTTAATATATATACATATTATATACAGGATATTTGAATAGGTACCACCACTATTCTTCAGCTTCATCTGCCAATAGTTTTAGAGTCTTCGGCGTAAAACTTCGCATTCCCAGCTTTTTGATAAGAAATTCAATTCTTTCTCTGCCAAGGGATTTAGTGAAGATGTTCGCTATCTGATACTCCGTATTGACAAAGTAAAGCTCTACTACTCTGTTCTCAACCTGCTCCTTTATGAAGTGGAATCTGATGTCAATATGTTTTGATTGAGAATGTTGAACATTGTTGCAGCATAAGGCAATAGCGCTTTTGTTATCACAGTACATTGGAATTTTATTGAATCCAAGGCCATAGTCGGTAAGCTGCTTCATCCAAAGTACATGAGCACAACAACCAGACAAGGTTATATATTCAGCTTCCGTACTGGATATTGCAGCTCTTTTCTGCCTTTTTGATGACCAGCGAACAAGTTTGTCTCCCAATAATTGCATACATCTAGAAGTACTTCATCTAGTATCTTGGAAACCCGTATGATCAGCGTCTGCATAAGATGTTAGAGTAATAGAAGAATCTTTTGGATACCAGAGTCCCCTATTAACAGTTCCTCTTAGGTATTTAAAGATTCTTTTTATAGCATGTAAATGCTTTTCGGTAGGCTTTGCCTGATACCGGGCACACATGCATACAGCAAATGTATGGTCTGGTCTATTAGCTATGAGATACATAAGGATGCTCACCATTCCACGATAGTGTGTAGGGTCAACGGCTTTCCCTTGTGTATCTTCATCTAGTTTGGATTTCTCCACAATGGGAGTATCCATGGGGTCACAAGATTCCATACCATATTTTTTCAAAGATTCTAAAGCATATTTAGAGTGGTTTATAAAGATGCCTCCGGGACTTTATGAAATTTGTAGTCCTAGAAAAATGATATTTTACCCATCATCGACATCTTAAATTTTAAACACGTTATTTTTGAAAATTGGTCACATAGTTCAAGTGTAGTAGACACAAAGATTATATCATCAACATATATTTGTACCAGGAGAATATCTTTCCCTTGTCTTTTAAAAAATAATGTGGGATGCACGGTTCCTTTAGAGAAATCCTGAGAGAGTAAAAACTTTGACAATAGATTATACCATGCGCGAGGAGCTTGTTTCTTCCCATAGAGAGCCTTCTTAAGCTTATACACATGATTCGGATTGTCTTGATCCACAAGCCCATCCGGTTGGCTGACATAAACTTCTTCGCGCAGAATGCCATTCAAGAATGTTGTCTTAACATCCATTTGGTAGACGATCATATTCATGTGAGTAGCATATGCGAGGAAAATTCGAATAGCATCAAGTCTAGCCACTGGAGCAAAAGATTCCTCAAAATCAATTCCCTCTTCTTGACGGTAACCACAAGCAACCAAACGAGCCTTGTTCTTTAGAATTCCTCCTAATTCATCAAGTTTCACCTTGTAGATCCATTTTAAAGTAATAACCATCACTTTGTCTGGACGAGGAACGAGTTGCCAGACTTCAAGATGTTTAAATTCATTCAGCTCCTCTTGCATTGCTTCAATCCAACATGCTTGAGTTAATGCGTCTTTATAGTTCTTTGGTTCAACTGATGTGAGAAAGGCATCGTAGTAACAAAATAAGGCTTGTTCATGAAGTTGGAGTCTTGTGGAAACAGGTCTTTTGAGTTCACCAATGATGTTATCTAAAGGATGATCCTTGGTCCATTTAGTAACGTGTTCTGAGTTAGGAACAGCAGTGTGCACAATAGTAGGAATAACATTCGAAGAAAAAGATGCTTTAGAATGGTTTTCTAGAATTGGAATACCAAAGAACGGATCATTATTCATGTGTGCAACATCTAAGTCATGATTGTCTTCTTCAAGACAGGAGATTGAGTTTCGGGTGTTGTTTGTAAGTTACTAGGTGGTGGTGCATCTTGGTCAATAGTTGTTGAGGAAGGTAAACCAGTTGATGCAGCAGGTTCTGGAGCTACTACTTCCGCAATTGGAACAATGACTTCAGGGGCTAGATAAACAACACTTGATGGAGGGTTGAGTAATTCATCAAATAGTGATTGAAACAAAATATCCTAATCAGTTTTTGAAGGTGGTATAAACAATGTTGAAAGAGGAGGGTTTGGCACGAGTCCTAAACTGATTGTTGCAGGAGTCGTTTCATGAAGTGTGAGTCCTGAACTATTGTGTTTAAAAGCCATTGCTGTTAGCTCATCAAAATCTACATGAATTGTTTCAATGATTCGTCTGGTACATCGGTTGTAAATTCGAAATGCTTTCTTTGTAGGTGCATACCCAATGAAAAAATACAATATCACTTTCCAGTTGGAAAGCTTTCCTAAATTCCCGGCTATCATTTGTCGGATAAAGATTGCACCAAATACATAGAAGATAGATAAGTCAGGAAGTTTGTCCATGGAGAAGCCATCATATGGTGTTTTGCCATGAAGAAGACGAATGATGTGAACAATTTTTATTATATTTGTGTAACATACAAGTAGGCTACTTACTTATTGCCCATAAGTAATAACAGAGCTTGTGCAAAAATCAACATCGTGTGGGCTGCATCAATTAGCGAATGATTACGTCTTCAGCGACACCATTTTGCTGTGAGAGCGAGCAAACAGAGTGTATTCATGAATGATCCCAACCTCGCATAATATTCAACGTTTGCCAATTATATTAACAAATTCAGTACCATTGTCTGTTTCTGATTCGTGCGACATGTGTCTTAAGCCGTCACTTAAGATCATCATGATAAACTTATTAATAAATCTGGAGCTTCAACTTTTGACCTTATGCATTTTACCCATGCAAATTGAGAATAATCATCAACAATGATGAGGATGTACTTCTTTCCATTAACACTTGCGACATGCATTGGTCCACAAAGATCCATGTGCAAGAGATAGAGTTTTTCTTGGTTGGTGTCTTCAGATTTAGGTTTGTGGGGTTTCTTTTTGCTTTTGCCTATTGCATAAGCAGAACACAGATGGTCCCTTTCAAATTTTAGCTTAGGGAGACCTCAAACAAGACCGTGTCTAGCTAAATGGTTGATTGCACCAAAGTTCAGATGAGACAAACGTCGGTGCCATAACCAAGACTTAGTCTTTAAGGCCTTTGACAAGAGACATATAGAGAGAGCCATCATATCTCCAAGAGACATGTATATCAGATTTGTTTCCTCAGATTCCCCCAATCAATAGATCAACATCTTCTAGATTACGAATGAAGCAGGTGTGTCGACGAAAAGCAACTTCAAGGTTCGAATCATAGAATTGCCCAACAGAGAATAAGTTATGTCCAAGTCCTTCCATGTAGTAAACCCTTGAGATTGTAACATTTCTAATCTGATAATCACCATATCCCAATATCTTTGCCACATGATCATTTCCGAATTTGACAGTACCCAAAAAAAGGTATATCAAAGGAAAGGCGTCTGTATGGTAGTATGACGTTATTTACTCGGGCGGAAAGTATATCAACTTGAAAGGAAGCAGCTTCGTCACGTAACCTGGAATAATATGTTGAGTCTTAGAAAGATTTTATTCTAGAACTTTGATTCTAAGAGTTTAATTATTGTTATAAGTTTGAATGGAGAGTTTAGAATTATTGTATCACCGTTTGGGCCATCATAATTCAGAAGTCATTCAGCAAACGTTTGAGGAGCTAGGTGTAACACCCCCATTTTTAAAATATAGCAGCGGAAGCTAATCTGGGGTATTACTTCATGGAAACAACAATCATAATCATAGAAAACGACCCAAAAGAGACGTTTGTTCAAAAGATACGTTATCATTCATTTCAAATCAGAGTTTTATAAAGGCAGGTCCCAAAATCTAGTTACATACATTGTGAATGATAACAAGTTTTAGCCATCTTCGAGTCCATGCCACTCCGTGCCGTATATTGCTCAATAACCTGAGATAAACATGCTAAAAAGTCAACACAAAGGTTGAGTGAAATTCATAGGTTTGATAAACAGTTTGAATACAAGTCATAGTGTAATAATTGTACAAACACAATTATTATGAAAATGGTATTGTTATGATCTTGGGTCACGTTATTATATACCCGTTATTTGTAATAATTGCAACGAATGCAATTATCATAGTAACAGTGTATTACTGCGTTATTGTCTTGTTTGGTCTGATTGGTCATGTTCCTTGTCTGGTCTAAGCTCATGGCACACAAACTGACTAGTGTATATATATACCCAAAATGATGTGATATATATATATATATAGAGAGAGAGAGAGAGAGAGAGAGAGAGAGAGAGAGTTCTTTGGGGTCACAGCCACTAATTTTCCATCAGTATTGTTGACACTCGGGCAGGTTTTACTGATGTGTGTAAGCAACTCCTGAATTAGTTTAGCATACCTACAGGCAGATTCTAAGGAATGATCTAGTGGATATTTTGATTTAACATGTTCAACCTAGATCCCTCTTGAACTGTAGATTCTTCTTGAGGGTGCTTATTTAAGCAGTGTGAGCTATCTTTTTATTCAACCAATTTAGGGGGTATTAGTTCCACATCAATCTTTAGCCATCTCTAGGATCTATAGTATGTTTTTTTTTCGTTAACATTCATGATCAACTAGAGCTTTTCCTTTAAAGATTTCCTTAGGCATCTTAAGAGCTTGTAATTTCACAAAACTTGTCTGAAGACTAGCATTTAAATCTGTGATTTCCACAGACTTTAGTTTGACTTTGATTAATTAATCATCACATTGTTATTGTTGATCGAATACGTGCTAGTTTAATCAAGTCATAAAGATGCTTATAGGTCTGTTTCAAATGCTTATTCTCAGCAATAAGCTTTGACACCCTATGATCCAATTCAATATTAATTGTTTCAATCTCCCTAAGTCCTTTTTAATCTTATCCTCATTCATTTTTCCTCTTAGAGATTTTATTTCTCTCTTTCAACTTCTTTATGACTGTGTACTTTTCTTAGGACTGAGCTTTTAATTCATTTAATTCAAACAATTGATCAAAACTTGGAGCACTTTGATTTGAAATAGAAGTGTCCCTTTGAAAAATTTCCTGATTATGTTGAGTATCAACTTTTAAAGAGATGCAATGTTTTTCAAGAGTGGTAAACTTTTGAATAGTTGATCGTAAATTTCTTTTTCATATAAATTTTATATAATTTATCGTAAATTTCTTTTTTAATGAAATCCTTTTGAAGCTCATTCTCAAGTTTGAGACACTTTTCACATTCATGCACATTCTCATAAGCATTATCCACAGAAGAATTCACAATTATGTTCATTTTCGTTCAAAACTTGATTCATTTTAACTTCAAATGTTTTTGACTCTAAACGATGTTGTTCCATAGCCTGTTCCATTTGATGAAAGACATTTTGTAATTCAGAAAGTTTATCAATCAAATATTGGTTGAATGTATTAAATAAGTCCTTCAGAGATTTTACAAATGGAATTATTTCATCCTTAAAACAAGCTTTTGTATGTTTGAACCCCCACGAGCCCTCATTGATAGTTGTGGTCGTGGTTCTTTCTTTGACAACCACGTTAAATCCAGCAAGATGGTGTTTAAGTTTCTTCAAACTCGTATTAACCATGCTGACTTTAGGAAGTTCTTTTAGAACCTCAACTTTGGTGGGTCTACTAGAAAGAGTGGACTCTGGAGAATTCACAGAATTCTGAGACCAAAAGGCTTGTTCAGTAGAGAACTCAGTTTGTGGAACAAATCATTTTTCAAAATCTTAAGAAAGTTAGTTAAAAACAACATAATCTACTGGTGTAGTATTAACTTTCTTTTCTAACATTATAGGATCCTTTTGTTTTAAAAGCATTTTTGAAAGACTCTCTTCAGCAAGCATTAGGGTCTCTTCGGAGTCTGGAATCACAATAGCACTTGTATTCTTAATGAGATTACCATCTTAAAGCTTTGGTTCCAACTGCTGAGCTTTCCTCAAATAAAAAGGATTTTGAAAACCTAGAGCTTGTTTAGTGGTATGATCATAGAAAAACTGAGGTTTCGTCAACATGTGAACAGTTTGTGCGGATTGATCTCTTTTAAAAACAATATTATCTATCCGTTTGATCCGCTTTTCTAAAGCAATTTCCCTATCAATGTTTCTAGATTTTTCTTTCTTAAAATTATTTTTGAGAAGAGTAACCGTTTGCATTAAAGATTCCTTTACTTTTAAATGTTCTAAAAGAGTTTGTTTAAGATGATCAATCTCTATAGTCTGTGCACATGAATCTGAAACGTTATCTTTACTATTTAAATCAAAATTTTATCCTTCTTTCAACACTTTAACTTGTTCCTTATATTTTTAAGCTCAACAGTTAAAGTATCATTGACACTTTTATTATCCAGATTTATCTTGGTACAATTAACTACTTGGGTTTTCAGTTGTTCAATCACAGATAATATCAGTGCATCTTTTGTGTAGAGGAGTTAGAATTCTGAACAGCTGTCTGTTGTGATTCAATCACATACTGAGAATAAAGAATGATATTGCTATCACTGGTTATTTCAGTCTCTGAATGGTTCACAACATTCAACTGTTCAGAGGACGGCATCACCTGCACAACTTGATTAATCATATTATTATTCACATTATCATGATTGTGTACCCCAGCAAGAGCATCTGAACCATAATGAGATAAATTTGCCATGAGAGCAACTTTGGCAGTGTTGAGTTCATCATAATCAAAGTCATATGCATCCAAATTGTCAGCTTGATAAGAAGCATTATAAGTAATGACAGTCTGTGTGGCTTGACCTTTTGGAATTCCTGGATCTGCCAAAAATGCTAGTTCATCCTCATGTAGAATTTAACCACTTGCTTGAGCTTGTACCAACAAAACTTTATCCTTAAACCATGAATCATCCCGTTTCCTCTTAGGTTTAGTGCACTGTTTGGACATATGGCCTTCCCCTTTGCAGTTGTAACAAATAACAGTCCTTTGTTTCCTAAAATTGCTTCCACATGCTCCTAGAGTGTATGTCCTTGAAGTATCTACAGCTAAAGAAGTTTGTCTCCCCTGAATTGGTTGTAAGGTTACTCTTCCATGATTAATGGTAGCTTGTTGCCTAAGGTTTGATGAATTCCTCAGCTGGTTATTGGTAGTGAGATAGCGGGAAGTGACAACAACAGTCAAGAAAGACATCATATGATTGATGACATCAATGGGATCATCACTTTTCTAAAATACTGGAACGATTAGACCCGAGTCTGGTTGGGACAATTCAGGTTGTTGGTTAACTGAGGGAGCATATTCCAATTGAGGGATGGATGATGATGGAGAATAAACGTTGTAGTGAACTCATGATTGTTAATCATTGGATAGATAAGTAATTGAAAGAGGTGTTGATGATTGATTATTTAAGTATTGTTGAGACTGATAAGGTGATCCATACTGTGGAGACTGATATAGTGAAACTTATGGGTGAAAATGAGTGTTTTGGTATGAGTTTTGATGAGTTTGATAAGGACACTGTGTCTTCTGATGGGTTGCAACCAAAGCAAGCGGATCTGAGTTGCGTTCATGCATTAACCGAGCCTCATTTGCATGAAATTCATGTTGTCCCAAGTAAGCATGAAGCTGATCAATATTAGTTGTGTGCAAATCCCAAACCAGTTTAACATCTATCATAAATTTTCTCCACTCAAGAGGAAGAGTTTTCAAAAACTTGGTGTTCACTTAAAATTGTTCTAGTTTCATATTGTAGATGTTCATGTCATTGAGTAGCAGTGAAAATCTCAAGTAGAAATCACGTAGTGTTTCCCCCTTCTTATAAGCAAACTTATCAAATTCATCATAAAGCTTACACTCTCTTTCCTGTTTCGTCAATGAAGTTCCTTGCATGAGAAGTTGAATTCTTTCCCAAAGTTCCTTGGCGACTTTATGATTGCTAACCAATGCATAGACCTCTGGTGGTAGTCCTTGGAGAATGATATTTGTTGCCTTGATATCACAATCAACTTGAATTGCTTCCGTAACGGATAACTCAGAATATTTCTTTGGTCTTGTCACTCCATTTTCCTCAATTGAAGGCCAGATGAGTGGACCAACGGATTCAAGGATCATTCGTCCATGTTGTCTATTCATCGTGTATAGCTTCATTCTACTTTTCTAAGAATCATACATATCTTTTTCCAACATAGGTGGACGATTGTCGGCACTGCACCCGAGAGAATTGCTTTGTCAGCAAGAGTCGTCATTTGAGAAATTTGTATGAAAAAAGATTACTTGTTGGATCGAACGGTGATAGAAAGTAATTGTGTTTTAAGGCGTTGTCTTTTGTGTGTTTTAAATCTTGAAATTACACGGGATTTTACAATTTTTGACAAAACCAGGAAAACAAGTGAGTGTTTCACGGGATTTTACAAGTCAAAGAAATAAACCGTATAATTTTGATTAAGTAATTTGAGTTTTGAATTTTAGTTGCGAATTCGGTGACTAAATGAGAACTGCGAATTCGGTTAATAAAAACAAATGCGAATTCGGTCGAAGAAGGAAATTTGCCAATTCGGTTGAAACACAGATTGCGGATTCGGTTACCACTGAGAGAACTACCAATTTGGTTGAAACACAAACTGCGAATTTGGTTTAAATGAAAATTGCGAATTCGGTTGAAACGCAAATTGCGAATTCGTTTTAAATGCAAATTGCTAATTCAGTTAAAATGCAAATTGCGAATTCGGGTCCTACATATTTGGTGACAACTATGACGAAACTCAAATTCTTTGAAACACAAGAAACACCTTTTTGATTGTTTTTCCCAAATTTTCTTATACAACTAGTATTACTAAACCTATAGGTACCTTAAAAATGAAAGCTTTATGGTTTTTAAGCCGAAAATTTCAAAATCAAGATTTGTACTTTATGAGGTTTTCGAACACAAAACTTGTAACAAAATGAGTTTTTCTTTGATCCAAAGCAAATACACATATATCCAAAGATACTAGATCAAATTTACCTAGGTAAATGACCTTTTAGTGTACAAATAAGCTTCGAATACAAAAAGAAAAAGAAGAAAATGGCGTACGGTTTGAAACCAAACAAAATGAACCAAAAATCAAACACAAAAACTAAGCAAATCACTCCATGGCTCTTGATACCAATTGAAGAATATGAGTAATCTTTAACAACAAGAACTAGAGAGAGAAAGTGGAAGGAAAGAGGTATTTTCTAGTGATAGAAAGTAAAGAGAAAAGAATGCATTAAGTGTGTGAAAAAATACAACCAACCAACCACCTCTCCAAGGCATGGAGAGGTGTTTATATACTTACAATGGATCGTGGGCTTGGGCTTGCATGGGTTTATCCATGGGCCTTTAGCTAACTAACTATGTAAGTTTCCAAAAATTACGTAACGAGCTAACGACAGTTATCTAAGGAAGCGACCGACACTTTTCTAGGAATTTCGTATTCCTAACAATGTGTGTTTAAAATTTGAGACTTGAATATTATGTTTATGGTTTTAAGTTCCTGTGATTTTTATGTTTGTATGTGAGTCTCTCTTTGGTTGTGGTACTTGCGTTTTTTAATATAAAATCTCTGATAAGCCTTTGCAATAGCAGTTTTTAAGGATTAACTATTTTAAATCTATGAGTAGCAATTTTAAGTGGTTATTTAATGCTTGTCTTATTTTAAATACATGTCGATGTATTTTAGGAGTGTTTTATCCAACTGCTTCCTAAGCAATTACTTTTAGTACTTAGTTTGGTGTTTTCAGAATGGGTGAATTTTGGTTGATTAATTTTGACGGGTCACTCACCATGTTTTTTTTGTTATTATCTATATTCATTTAACCTGGGTTGTGAAAATATATATGTAATGTGTTTTAACTGAGTTTTACACCTTCTAAAGTGGTTAACCTGGCTTTGAAACATTTGAATTTTTTTTAATTATGCTTTCTATTATGATGCATTGTTTGTGTAAAATGTAGGAGTATTTGTTTTTAACTGGCAATCTGCATATTATGTTAAATATATATGAAGTTAATTGTTTTTGTTACTGTTGGGATTGTGAACTTAAAGCTAATCAGTTGTTATGAATTTTCAAATACAGAAGTTAACAGCAGTTTGATTAGCCATTCTTTGACAAGTTAACTGGAGTTTTTCTGACTGTTGGTGCAAAGATACAAGTTATCCTTTGTTGGTGCAAAGATGTTGAAGAAGCTATTGCTGGTATTAATCACTTCTCTCTATTTCATATATACTTGACTTAATCTCCTTTTTAATTTTCATTCATGCTGTTTTTGTAGTTTTAAAGTAGTGTAACATTACATGAACCTATAGTAAATTATAATATGAGATACTGGTATTGAACATAATGTAATTAATTATGAAAATTGAAAGGATGTTGTAGGTAGTCTATGAAAATAAATCTAGGAACTTGTATATAGAATAGAGCAATGCCCAATCAAATACGACATAAGACTTCTTTGTAAACAACGTTTGTTGTTTTGTTTGTATAGTTACCGTCTTTGTCTAAGCATAGAACCTTCAATCCTTGTTTGCTTTTGACTCTTGATAGTGCGACATACAACTGCCCATGTGAGAATACTGGCTTTGGTAAAAACAACCCCACCTTTGATAGTGTTTGCCCTTGGCTTTTATTAATCGTCATTCCAAAACAAATTTGGATTGGAAATTGTCTTCTGTTTAATTTGAACGGCATCTTTGTATCGGTTGGTGTAATTACCATACGTGGAATTGCATAAATTTTACCCACATTTCCGCCCGAGATGATCTTTTCTTCGATTATATTTATTCCTATCCTTAACACTTGTAGCCTAGTTCCATTACATAGCCCTGCTTTTT
>BQNB010069322.1:0-33528 GCA_026074375.1 Tanacetum coccineum | reverse complement strand
ATGGATTCATGTTTACTTGTTCTTAGTCAAAGAAACAAAGTTAGACTAGGTTTTAAATGCAAGGGATGTATATTTGACCAAGTGGTATGTAAATTTAGTCATTTATCTCATTGTTGTTGTTGTTAGCCGTGGGTTAGGGGGGGATAGGCTTCTAGAAACCTTTTTGATACATAACATATTACTTAGTAAAATATGTTCAAGTTACTAGTTGTAGTTTGTAAATATAATGTGTCAACTTGCATGCATTTGTGTATTGTTATATTTTCTAGTGTACAATAGTGTAAGTAAAATTTACTTGGCTAAAGTTTAATAAAACTTTAGGTATTGGGTATAATCGAGGGTATTTGTTGAAGCGTTAATAAATTAACGTGCTTCCGGTTATTCTTAAACGTACATTTATCGCGAAACGTATTTAACTTACGTAACCAATAAATAAATGAACAACGACCATAATTATTATCAAAATAATTATATAACACATGATTGATGTAAACGTTTGATGGTTTGATGCCCGTTCACATTAAACGATAATATTTGGCGTACGCGATTTAACCTAACGTTTACAATTTCAAGCAAACATGTACAATACAAAAGGTACATTGCGGATTTGTTGACGTCGTCAATGACTTGAAAACACAGGGTGTTATAGACTTCCCCCGTTAAACGAGCCTTGTCCTCAAGGCTCACAATGCAGCACTTGAATGTTTGTCAGAATTTTGCTTCTTCCGGTGGCATTGCAGCTTGTTCAACGATCAACTTTCTTGTAGCATCATAAGATCCATATCGTTTGTTCGGAGGACATAGTTCGTATGGATGAACATCGCTGAATGTTGTTGTTGTCCATGATGATTACTGAATGAATAAAATGAAGATGTTAGGTAACAAATAATTCTTTTGACATTTTTGTCTTTTAGTCACTATGTTGTTTTATAGTTTCATGCAATTCTTTTTGACATATTGTGATATATTAGTTTCCTTTTCTCCTGTGCTCGTTCTGATTTTTCTTCGCACATGCCATACGCTTTTAATTTTTATTTATTTTCTTATGATTTTGTTCTTTTTTTTGAATTATTCTTTTGATTTCCTCATTTTTGTGTGTTTTGGCCAATTCTTTTTCGACACATGTTTTGATTTGCTTTTTCGGGATGGATTTTTTTCTCTACTTTGTATTTTTAGTTTTTACCTACCAAAATTGTTTGTGACTTGGGATACCTCTTTCAGATTGATGATAGTATTTCTCTTTTGGATTTTATTTAAGACTCGTTTACTAAATTTATAGAGAAATCATTACTACTTTTTAAAATTGTTTTGTGAATAGAGTATCATTTTAACACCAAAACAGATTTTGAGATACTTTCAGAAATCTCTTTGACACAAAACTGTTTATGATATCACAAAACCACAATTGATATGGACACTATTCACTTTAACTCCTAATTCTATTCATTGCAGAATACGGCCCCGAAACCAGACATGTCTTACTGTAGTCCACTTAAACAATTGAGATTTTGGATTTTCAGATTAATAGTTTATAAAAACATTTGCTCTTTTTACTTTTTGTCATGATTATCTAAAACAATTAAAGACAAACATATCTAATTCAATAATTGAATGGCACTAAGTCACTCACTCCTCATTTGTTTATTGCAGGAAACAACGCCCCAATAACGGACATGGTCTTCGTCCACTTAAACAAATTACTAATAGTTATATATGTTCCACAAATTTAGATTTATAGAAAACTTGTTTTCTTTTTCAAATTATTTGAATGTGTTCACCACACATGAGAAACTGACTTTTTGGTCCGCAGACATTCTATCAATTAATCTTTACAAGGCATTAATATCAAAATTATTTCTTTCAAAAAACACTTCTTGTTTCATAACGTATTTCTATGAATTTGACTTTTTTTGACTTCACCGAGTTTGGACTTTTTGACCCTTCCGAGTTTAATCTCTTACTGGTATTTCACAAACTAGATGAAAGCCTTGATTCTTTTTAACTTATGTATAAACTAAACTCGATCATTTTATGTTTATTATCAACTTCAGACTCAAACAGTTAGACATAAAAATCTACTCGAACAAAACACAAAATCGATTATTAAACATCTCACTTCGATTTCAATTTCTGCGACTAGTTAATCATTCGTAAGTTATTTATCACTTATTTCAACATAAACATTGATTATTATCGTCCTTGATTTCATTCTTGTTGTATAAACTCGACACAACACAAATTCGGTAGCATAAACTCTATAAAACTCAAACTCGATAATCCTAAATATTTCTGGAGTTGTGAACTCGAAATGAAACTCAAGTTTTTATTCGAATCACAAAGTATAACCTCTTACATTTGAGTAAGAAAGGTATTGGTAATCGTTGTAATGAACTTGAAAGACTGTCGTTGATTTTCTACTCAAACTCGATAATATGACTCGGTAAAAGAAAAGTGAAAATGAAAAATCTTTCTTCCTTTTATAGCCACCAAAAAAGATTTAGAAATTACACTTTCAGTCCCTCTAGTTTAATATTCCGAATTTGATTTTGTTTTTCCAAAATCTTCAAGCGAGTAATGAAATTATTTCAAAATTTGTCCACCATTATCAAAAACTCCCCCTCGGAATGAAATCATACTAAGCTCATAGTCCAAAAATGAAGATGTTTGAGTTTTAAAATAAAAACTCCCCCTTAAAAATATAGCATTTTTCAATTTCTGTTTATTTGAGAGATCATTGTTTTTATTTTATTTTCGAAATGATGTATATGATTGAAAAATAATAATTTAAGTTAATTTTTTTAATATGAAAAGTGTGACAAATCTTTTTGTATTTTTAAATTTTTTCTTTTGTTTTTGAAAATATATTTACATGTTTTTGTTGTTATGATCTTTTCAAAAGACAACTTTGTTAGGCTTTCCAACTGTGTTGGAGTCATACATCTCATACCAATGCGATGAACTAGATACTCAAAGCGTTCTTTTGGAAGAGCTTTAGTAAATAGATCCGCAAGTTGGTATTTGTCTCTGAAATGTAACATTTCCACTTACCTTTCTCACATGTTCCTAATAACAATGATATCCGAATGTCTATGTGTTGCGTCTAGACATGTTGACTGGGTTGCTTGATATGCTATGGCACTCTTGGAAATCTTAGTACATCGGGATCCGATTATACATTGTATCCATAGTCAAGCAGTTAAGTGTGCATCTAAATAACTTTTGCATAACATGCAGACAAAGAAACATATTCAGCCTCAGCAGTAGACATCGCAGTACAATCTTGTTTCTTTGAACTCTAACTCACAAGTTTTCCACCTAGAAATTGCAATCCTCCTTATGTGCTTTTACAATCATCTTTACATCCTGCATGCTCTGCATCTGAATATGCAATTAGTTCAAATCCAATATCCTTTGGATACCATAAGCCCATGTTATAGGACTGTCTTCATTGGTACCGATAGATACCGTATAACCTCTTTGAGGTGATTGGACGTTGGACGTGCTTGATATCGAGAACTACAAAAGTAGCAAAAGCAATATACTGGTACGACCTGGCTGTTTGGTACTTAAGCCCTCCTTATCTATACCGATGATAAGTGGTTTGATCAGTAGGAGTGCCTTGTAAATCAGCATCCAGCCTCTTAGTTGCCATAGGTGTACTCATTGAGACAAATTCATCTAGACCATGTTTCTTTAACAACTCTATTGCATATTGTGACTGACTTATAAATATGCCACGGGGAGATTGATGAACTGATGTCCAAGAAAGAACTTTAGTTCAAACCATATCGACATTTCAAAATTATTTTTCATTAGGTTTGCAAAACGTTTTGAAAAATCTGGATTTGTTAAACCAAAAATGATGTCGTCAACATATACTTGAACAAGTAATATGTCTTCCCCGTGACGTCGTGTGAACAAAGTCGGGTCAATAATACCTTTAGTTAAACCATGTTGAATTAGAAAAGAAGAAAATTTGTCATACCATGCACGAGGTGCTTGCTTAAGACCGTATAGAGCTTTTTTCAACCTGTAGACGTGATCTGGGAATTCTGGATCAATAAACCCTTCAGGTTGACTGACATAAACTTCTTCTTTCAAAGGACCATTGAGAAAAGCCGTTTTAACATCCATTTGAAAGATTGTGATATTCTTATGAGCAGCATAAGCAATAAACATCCGAACAGCCTCAAGACGAGCAACAGGAGCAAATGACTCTTCAAAATCAATGCCTTCTTCCTGCTTGTATCCTTTAGCCACAAGACGAGTTTTGTTTCGAACCACAATATTTTCAGCATCACACTTGTTCTTCCAGATCCATTTGAGAGCAATAACATTCTTTCCTTCTAGTCGTGGAACGAGTTCCCAAACTTGAAGTCTCTCAAATTGATTCAACTCATCTTGCATGGACTCAATCCAACTGTGGTCTGCCATAGCTTCTTTGATATTCTTTGGTTCAATAGTGCTAACAGTTAATGCATACATGCATACCTCAGAATCTGTGTGTAGCCGTTGGTGAGTCATGACAGGTTTGGATGGGTCACCAATAACTTGGTCTAGAGGATGATCTTTTGTCCAAATGTGTGTTGAGGGTTGTACTTGGTGGAAATTCTGCACATTTGATGGCTCTAGAGCCGTTGTAGATGACTCAATTTCCTCACTACTTGGAGGATTATATGAAACAAATTGTGAATTGCCATCAGAATGAGCAGAATCTTCTTGATTGAATTCATCAGCCTCTGTTAAAGAGATTGGAGAGATTTGTTCATCAGATGTAGTCACAATGGGAGGAGCCTCATGTTCGTCAACAATAATTGAAGATGTAGAAGGTGAGTCTTCATGAATTTGAGTCGGTTGTGCAGCGGAATTGATGGGTGTATCAGAAAACGTCTTTTCAAAATATTCTTCAAACATTGGACCGAACAAATTATCCAAATCCTCTTTTGATGGAGTATTCATTTCTTCTGCTGATGAATTATGATTTATGAATCGTTGAAGCTCGGGTTCTAAACAATCGTGTTCAGAAGCCATTCCTGTGAGCTCGTCAAACTTGACATTTATGGTTTCCATAATCTTTTTAGTGCGTCTATTATAAATTCGAAACCCTCTTGATGTTTCCGAATAACCAATAAAGACCCCAATGTCTGCTTTTGGTTTCATTTTTCCAAGATCGTCTCGGTCATTCGTTGGATAACACAATGAACCAAACACATGAAAATATTCAACATTCGGCTTTCTGCCTCGTAATAACTCATAAGGTGTTTTGTTATGTCGTGTATGAATGATTGACCGATTTTGAGTAAAACAAGCGGTAGCCACTGCTTCAGCCCAAAGAAATTCAGGTAAGCGAGAAAAGATAAGCATCGTTCGAGCAGCTTCAACAAGAGTTCTATTACGCCTTTCGACTACTCCATTTTGTTGAGGTGTTCGAGCAGTTGAAAATTGTTGCATGATGCCTAACTTTTCATAATGAGCTTTAAGATTTGCATTTTTGAATTCAGTACCATTGTCTGTACGAATCTTGCAAACTTTGGCTTTATAATTCAGTTGAGCTTGAGCAATGAACTTCTTTATAATCTCTAGAGTTTCATCTTTCGAATGAAGAAAGTAAACCCATGTATATCGAGAATAATCATCCACGATCATAAGAATATACTTCTTTCCATTGATTGAAGCTACCCGCATTGGACCGCATAAATCCATATGAAGTAATTCCAATTTGGAATGATCACTTGGAATTAGTTTGAGTGGATGAGAAGCTTTCTTGCTTTTTCCTCTTTCACAAGCAGAACAAAGGTGATCTTTTCCATATTTAAACTTTGGAAGACCATCAACCAAGTCAAGTCTGGTAAGATCATTTATGGTGCCAAAATTAAGATGTGAAAGTCTGCGGTGCCATAACCATGACTTTGTCGAAGTTGCCTTAGACATTAGACAAACGGGTGAAGAAGCAGCCATGTCAGAAATGGAGATAGTATATAAATTTGATTCACGATCGCCTGTAAGCAAATCATCTCCTTCCAGATTACGCACGTAACATGTCTTAGAACGAAAAGCCACTTCTAAATCGCCATCACAAAATTGTCCAACGCTAAAGAGATTATGTCCAAGGCCTTCAACATAATATACATGACAAATAGTAATATTGCACTGTCTATAATTACCATAGCCTGTGATTGCTGGAAAATTATCATTTCCAAAGCGAACGGTGCCCATGAATTTCTTAATGAAATTTTTCAGCAGTGATCGATCACCCGTCATATGCTTTGAACAACCACTATCAACAATCCACAGAACAATCTGAACTACCTGCAACACAAGAAGAAACAGCACATGGACAAGTGGGCAATTTGACTACCCATTTCTTAACAGAGAATGATTGTTTTTCCGATGAATGACTATTCTGACCATTTGGGTTTGTGTTAACAGGAGACCAAACAACATTTGGTTTTGATTCAAACCATTTTTGCCAAATTCGACTAGTTCGAATCTTGTTCTGCATGTATGTGCTAAAAGACTTATCGCGTATATTTCTTCTCTTTGTACTAGAAACCTTATCGCTAGCTTTTAAGGTGCTTCCAACATCAATCTTAGGTTTGGAAACTACATAAGTAGTATCTAAAGACTTAGATAGTGTCGACTCCTTAGAAAACCTAGTCTTGCGAACTACATAAGTAGTATCATAAGATTTTGGTGTTCTAGATTTAGTGGATAAGGGTCTACGAACATTCGAACGCACATTCAATTTATAATTTGCAAAACAATTATCATGACATGGAATAAGCACATTTTGCATACAAGAAACACATAACAAAGTTTTCGCTTTAGGAGCGTTTGCAACATCAATATCAATTACATTCTCTTTGTTTGAGATAACAGTTTCAGATGTGATATCTGTTTGCTTATTTTTCCTAACATAAACTGCTACTTTCTTTGCTGGCTTCTTAGAGTTAGCTAAGACACTATCCTTGACATGTGAATCTCTATTCATTGATCTTCTAACACTAGATGCCGCATTCATTCCTGTAGAAGATAAATCATGCTTAGCCTCGCTTGTTTGTGATTCATGTGTTTTGACAACTTTGTACATTCCAGGTGCTATGACATTCTTGTTTGAATTTACCCCTCTTTGTTTGGTAGGTGAAGTCTGTAAAGTGACTGGTTTTGACATGACATGGTTTTCTTTTGATTTTTGAACATCCGTTTTCTTTTGAATAACATGTTTGTGTAATGGTGTGACACAAAGAAGAGGTTGAGAACCATTTGTCTTGTCAAACTTAGTATTTACAGACTTACCTTTTTCAACATTTGCCAGTCTAGTTTTTAACTCAGATATGGTAATCAAAAGATTCTGATTCTCAGCACGAATTGCACCATATGCATATGTTTTCTCAGAGACATGAGCAATTAATTCGTCCATCTCCGTTTGAGTTTGAGACCGTGTCTTTTTGATTGAATTAAAAAGCTTTTGATATTCTAATTTGACATTGTCACGTTCTTTTATCAAAGATTGCACCGTAAAATCCAAAGACACGTTCTCATCTTCAAGTTTCTCCATTTTTGAAATCCAAGAATAATCAAGAGGATTTGTGTTTTTATTCTGAAAACTTGAATCCCATTTATGTTTTTCTTTTTCGTGTTGTAACTTTAATTCAAAATCAACACTTTGCTTTTCACACCTTTGAACATCTTTTTCAAGACTTTTTATTTTTGCTTGCAAACCCTCTTGAATCTCGATGGATTTCTTTTTAAGTTGTTCAATTCAGTTATGGAGTGGGGTATTGGTCTACACATTCATGATTTAACAACACACTTAATTCAACTTCATGCTTGAGAGATACTTCCAAAAGTTGATCTTTCAAAAAATCATTTTGCTTTTCTTGTTCACAAAGTGCACTCTCTGTAGACTCAAAAACATCTTTCATCTCTTTTATATCCCTCTGAAATAGTGTCTTAAAGAATTCAAAATAGAACTGCAACTCATTTACAATTGGTTTGAGTTGATCTTGACAAAATTATTGAGTTGTATTTCTTCATGGTACGTATAAAAAATGGCTTGCTCTTATAGTTCTTTTGAATTAATTTAGACAGCCTTGAAAACTATTTTTTATTCTTATTCATATACTCAATGATCAAAGGTGAGGTCCACTCAGTATTGATTACCGGGATAGAAGGAGTTGCATTTGAATTCTTGTCTGGAAGAATAAAGAAGTTGGAAATATTGTTGATCAAACAAAGAGTATTTTTGAGGGAACTAAGTTCTTTATAGAGATGCATTTATTTGTGTATAACAATTGGTTCAAACAATTCAGTTTATTTTGCAACAGCAATTGGATCATTTATTTTTTCGTACACCTTTTTTTGACTTTTAGAAGCTTCATCAAGAGTGTCCTTCGGCTATCTCTAATTGTAAAGAAATCTTTGAATTTTCCTAAACTAGAGGCATGATTTTAACTTTTTTTGGACATTGAGAAATTGCTTGCTTGAGTGTATAAGGATTTGGGTACCCCAAACCATGTTTTAATTGCTGATCATACACAGACAATGGCTTTGGTCCAAGCATAAACATTCCTTGTAAGGAATTGCCAAGTTTCAAAATTAGATCAACATTCTTTTTCAGTTTGGCCTCAAGATCTAGAACAGTGTCATGATATTTATCCTCATTTTCACTCATTTGTCTTTTTAAAATTGAATGAGTCTTTTGAAGTTCCTCATTTTGCCGTTTGTAATCTTTGACATCTAAATCTAATTTATCTCGTTGTTTTTCTAGATCTCGAATGATATCTCGATCACGAACAAATTGAGACTGGGCTTGTTGACTAAAATGTTTTGCTCGTTTATCGGCCTCAAGAAATTCGTTGAGATAATTATTATCCCCGTTTATGTTTTCCAAAACCCGAACCCTTTCCTTATACAACTCAAGCTGACTAGTCAAAGTCGTGTTTTGTTTTTGAACTTTTTGAGCAAATATTTGTTGTTTTTCAGCTTCCTGATATGCATTTCTAGCTAATTGCTCTAACGCACATAGATCAGGAACATGTGTATCTTTTTCAATACTGCCACTATTAACATTCCCATTAGGTGAATCAAATATAATATCGCTATCAATTTGATCATCACCAATAGTACTGTTAATAATTTTAGTATGAGTTGGATACATTTGTTCTTCATTTTCAGTGTTGGATGAAGATTGTACCTCACTTATAAATGCAGAATCATAGCTTGGCCCAGCATCAGAAGTGTTATCAGCTGGTTGAATTCTGGCCATTAAGCATATGTTTGCACTGAGTTCTTTAATTTCTTCCATCCTTGAAGCATCAGCAAAGAGAAAATCATTCTGCTCATCGGTAAGAATTACTCCAGCTTCATCATGTTTTGCCAGCAACATTTGTTCCATGAAGTATTTCGAGTCCCGAACTCTTGGCTTTGGACAATTCCTAGCATAATGTCCTTTTCCACTGCAGTTGTGCATTGAACAGTTGAAGTTTTTCTTGAAGATGAGGTTCGAAGAGTCCTTTGAACATTTTCGGTCTCATTTGGAGCATTCGATCCCTTTACGATTTCCTCATAAGCTCGTCTATTATTTCTTCCAGCATTACCAGAGTTCCTGCTTTGAATATTCACCCTGTCACCTTGAATGATTGCTTGGTTTCTGGTATTGGATGAAGTGCGAAGACGATTATTTGTTGGAGTAGAAAAATTTTGAGTAATGGCTCGAGCAAGTAACAACATTGCAGATGTTAGAGGATCTTCAGAATTGGTGTGAACATCATCCTGCTGGTATTCATCTTCATAATCAACCACAGACGTAGGATGTGTCACATAATAAGACGATGTATTTCTGGAAGATGAACCCGTGTGTGCTACGAGAGCCAAAGGATCATGAGATTTTTCTAACTTCTTTGCTCTTGAGACATTAACCAGTTTCTCGAATTGCTGAAGGTAATAAAAAAGATCATCAAACGTATCCACTGTCAAACGTTTAGCAAGACGAACTTGAGTAACATATTTCAACCATTCCGGTTGCAAGCTATTCAGAAACTTTGTGTTAATAGTAACAATTGGAAAATGCATGTCATTTCTTTCCAAATCGTTCATTAACTGAGCAAAACGATTGTAAACAGAAACAAGTGCTTCTCCTGGTTCAGCAACAAACTGATCAAATTCGTTTGTAAAACGAGTTTCTCTATCAACTTTGTTTTGTATAGTTCCCCTCATAAGACGTTCAACTCTTTTCCACATGTCCTTAGCCGAAGTGCAAGCATCCACAGAATTATAAATGTCATTTGGAATAGAAAGAAGAATAAGATTCATGAGCTCCATCTCAACATCATAATGCAATAACACATCTCCTTGTAAATCCTTGGCAGTTTGCAATTTTAGAACTGTGGAATTGTTAGGAATGAACATCTCAAACTGATAAGGACCTTCATCAAGCGCTTTGTTAAGCCACTTTCGGTTTTCCCTCTTTCGATTTATGTATCGTCTAAATCTACTTGCCCACGGTATATAACTACCCCTTTCAAGCATGGGAGGCCTAGTCTCAGAACCGGCATCAGCAAGGGATTGTTGATATGTTTTGGATGTTGACATTTCTTATGATTCAAAGATTGGATCTTTGTAGACGAAAATGAGTGATATTTGTGAAAATATTTCCAAACTCGGTACACTTCTCGAACAATTGTGAAACTTAGACAACACTGTTCTCGAATATCACGTAGTATGAAACTCGGTACGCTTCTCGAACAGAACTAAACTCGGAAAAAAAATACTAACAAACTCGGTACACTAAAAACGTTTTAAACTCAGAAATACTCTTAATCCAAAAATCAATTATATCAAACTCGATAGAACCGAGTTTTGAAAAATTCAAAGACTATGAATTATCAATTACCACAAACTCGATAAAACCGAAATTTATGATGACTGGATAATTCAAAAACACATGTAACTTCAAATTCGATAAAACCGAATTTAGTTTCTGAGTTTTAAAAATTGACGAATTTGGTTTTCAAAATCCTAATTTACGATAAAACCATGAAATTGTGGTATTTTAATACTTTGTAAGTGTATTCCCGAGAGTAAATTCACTAAGTCCTTATTCACACTTTTCGATAAAACCAAAAATGTGTGAAAAGTTATGAAACTCAATCTTCAACCGAGTTTATCAATTATCTCCTAATATATGATTTTTGATAGAACCGAAAATGCGTATATATCTATTACAATATTTTTCCAATCAAAACTATAAGAAAAGTGATCCGAAACTCTAAAAACCACTTCCGAGAATGTAGAGAAATGATCCGAGAATACTAATACACTTCCAAGAATGCTGAAACACGGTAATCCATCACCAAATCCATAACCAAACGGCTTAATTATTCGAAACCGCTTCCAAAACACTAATCAAGACCTCAAATGCTTCAACCGAATCCACCAAATTTCATCTTATCGTTCTCGAACGTGGAAAAAACAAATCGACTCACTCGTATTCTCTAATGGCGTATGATATCACTTGTTAGGTCTTGTTTATCTTGAATCATACATTATCAATCATGGAAGCTTAGAGATAATAGTAATGGAGGGAAAGTATTCAAATTTTAAATGTTATAAATGGAGGGAAAAGGGAACATATTTATTAAAAAACATCACCCTCTAATGATGATTAGAGGGGTATTTATAGGAGAATGAAGGAGCCTTCCCTTCCTTTATTTTTCACTTCTAGTCCCTAATCTTTGGTAATTATGCTATTTCTTTCTTTTAGCATAAGATACCTTATTACAAGCTACTTTAATGAAAACAAAATAAAGACTATTAACTAAATATAACTAAACCACATAATCGACACTTTTTATGAACCTAACACGGATTATACTCAAAGGTTAATACTAGGCGAATTATACCTAGAAAATTTAAACTAAGTGATTTATTCCTTTAAATTTTCACTAAGTGACTTATTTAGGGTAATTTTTCCTTAGTATTCAATCTAGTTGCTTAGGTATCTGTATTTGACCAATAGTTAGTTTGTTATCATTACATGTTGACTTTCTGATCATTGTTCATCGCCCTGTGTATTAATTGCTTGCCTAATAAACTGTGCCTGATCCTTTGTTAAGATTCTCATCTTGTATCTGAAATCTATCTACATGAACCAAGTTGTCATCCAGTAATATATATCTATTTGAATATAAACTATATTTGACAAATCTTAGCAGAACCATGAATTCAATTGCTTCTCAACAAGTTGCTCTTGACAATGCATTGGTTGCACCTGAGAATCGTATCTATATTGGGCAATGCAACATGAGAATTGATCCCACAAAGACTCTAAAGGAACCCACTTATCAAGTTGTCTTAGATTCTCTTGCTCTCTCACCCTTCTACCCAGCTTTCCTAATCACTGTTGAAGTCCTAGAGATCTATATGCATCAGTTCTGGCACACCATCACCAAGATCAAAAACTCATCTTCATACAAGTTCAAGCTGGACAAGAATGTAGAAGTCTTTCGTGACATTCTTCAAATATGTCCAAGACTTTCAAATCAAAAGTTTGATGCACCTCCTTCAGATGAAGAAATTGTCACTTTCATCAAAGAACTTGGGCACAAATAAGACATCAAATCTGTCACTGACGTGGTTGTTGATCAAATGCACCAACCATGGAGAACCTTTGCTTCAATCATCAATAAGTGTTTATCTGGGAAAATCACTGGTCTTGATAAGATCAGACTCTCAATAGCACAAATTCTATGAGGTATGTACTACAACAAGAATGTTGACTTTGTTGATCTACTTTGGGAAGACTTCGTGTTCCAGATAGACAACAGAGACCATAAGAAACAAGAAAAGATGTACTATCCTAGATTCACAAAGGCAATCATCCATCACTTCATGTCCAAAGATAAATCAATCTCTATGAGGAACAGAATTTTCATGCACACTGTTCGTGATGACAATGTTTTGGGTACTTTGAGGTTTGTCTTTGTTAATACAAATAATGTCTAAAAACGTTATTTATATTTTTCTACCTCTTAATGTTTTGATAATAACAAAATGTAAAAACGTTTACGATAAAAATAAACGTTTACACATTATTAATCGTAAAATTCCATTTCTAAGATTAGTAATCACTTAAGGTATGAACAAACAAATCATTAAGCATGATTAGTGATCAATAAAATATTTTTCTCTTATCCATTACATTTTTACAAAAGATTTTCACAAAATTAATTATACAAAAAGCTTTCTAATTAAAAGAAAAGTTTTGTTAAAAACTTAAAATTTGAAATTCAAATTTTCCCCCCAAAACATGCAGTCATATGTGTCTATTCCGTCATTACGGATGTGTACGTATGGTCTTTGTCTCCTTTTCTTAACATGGTATAGGTATAAAAAATTTATGATGATGGGCCAATAATTAGTACTACCAAACTGTGCTGATCATCATTTACTAGACCACAGTGAGGTTAATTTATAGACAAAGTCGTATGATAAGAGGTGAAATAAATCCCTATGTAATCATGTATCTGCATCACTCGCTTTTAGTGTTGAGATCCCCAAAGTATCCCAAGAGCAAGAAAAATATGCTCGATGAAGAAGAAGTTTTATGCCTACCCTATGTTATCGCAGGTATCTGGAATGAAAAAAATATAAAAAAGAAGAAAAAAAAAGAGAAAAAGGAAAGAAATAAAAGTTCAAAGTATAAGGCAAAAGTTTTTTTTTCCGGCAAATTGAAATCAATTCTGCTATTCCCCCTTATCGTTATCACATTTTGCCTCTTTGATTTATCTAGGTGCTCATGCCGCAACGGGCATGTTTATGTATCTAGTACAAGCATATGGTAGCGACCTAGATTATGTTTGTGCAATTGAGTGGCTTCACAAAAATATAAACCCTATCTGAGTGACTCGTGTGAATTCAAAAACAAACACTTTCCCTATGTGAGGTGCTCTGTTATATGTCTATGTCTGAAAAGTTATAAAACTGGTAAACACTTGTTAATGCTAAAATGATTTTTTCTCCATGTTACAATAAATGATCTTATTTTCTCGATTTAATTGCTTGAGGGCAAGCAATAGCTAAGTGTGGAGGGATTTGATAACGCCTAAATTATACATGTTTTCGGCGGCGTTATTTATATATATTTGATCATTTCTCATGAACTTTTGGTACTTAATCAAGTATATTTGCTATTATATGTTCTAGGTATGTGTCGTGGAAGAATGCGGAAGATTACACGAAGAATTGAAGCTTAGACGAAGAAATAACTAAAGTTCATGATCTCCCGACACCTGTTCACTGTTTTGGCCATAACTCGGTCATACAAACTCCGTTTGACGCGATTCTGGTGGCCACGCGAAGAGAATTCAATTATCTACAACCATGAAAATGGCCAAGTGCTGAAAGTGAGAAAAGTGCGGCGGTTTTGGCCAAAGTGCGGCGCACTTTTGAGTCTGTGAGAAAATTAAAGGCAATTAAATGAAGTGTGCATTAACTCCCGAAGTGCGGCGCACAAATAAGTTTGTGCGGCGCACTTTGGCCCCCGAAAAGCCTATAAATACCCTCCTAGGCTCTCTCATTTCACACACTCTCACCCTCAAACCCCCAATTCGTTTGGAACCATTAGAATAGGTGTTTTCGATGATTTTGGCTTGACAAACTAAGGAACCAAACACCCCCTTCAAACCACCATCATCTACCACCACTATCCACAATCAATTTCCAGATTTTAATCCATCTAAGGAAGTAGCATTGAAGTGTAATTCGAATCTATAAGTGGTTGTGATAGAATTGTTCATAGTTTCTGGGTTTTGCTTTGAATATAATAAAGTGTTCTTGAGAAATTCTTATGAAATCACCATCATTTGCTCTTGGAATTTGGTATAATCTTGTTTACCCTTTGAATATGATTATTATTGAATTGTTTGAGTTCATAATGTGTTTTGTTACTTCTTTGATCATGGAGTAGTCGTTCTATGTTTGTTTGGGCATAATGTGATCTTTGATATGGAGTGTTTGGATATGTGTTTATTGAATTGGTAAAACATATTTTATATAAGAAAATAGGCCGAAAGGTTTCTTTATACAAGTTATCTATCAATCCATCTAATGTATTGATTATAATAACTTATAAAGGCCAAAAGGATTTGTTGTTATTAATCGATATAATCAGTAGTTATATTTAAAGGCCGAAAGGATTTATAACTTGTGATAACTCTATTTTCTAAACTTATAAACACTATTCCAAACACTTCATTATCTAAGTGATCATTGCCTAAACAAACATACCTTAATCATTTGATTGAATCATCTTTTAATCACTTTCTTTACAACATTCGATATATGCAAGATTTGGTTAATTTGATCCGTGACAATCATTTTAGCCTTAGCACCTTAATTACAAACTGTGAAAACTTCAATTTTCGTGGAACGACCTGGACTTACCTAAAGCTATACTATACACGAACGGGTATACTTCCCAAGTGTTGTATTTTTAGTAAAAATCGGTATTTCTAGTATTACAAATTTTAAAGCTTGCAAAACACACATTAGTGTGATTAACCTTGGGCGATTTATACATCATACATTGGGCGATTTATACATCATACCTTGGGCGATTTATACGTTCTGGGTTATTAGGCGATTTATATACCTTGGGAGATTTATACGTTCTGGGTTATTAGGCGATTTATACGTGGTATTAAGCTTGGGCGATTTATAAGTGTGATTAACATTGGGTGATTTATACATCATACCTTGGGCGATTTATACGTTGCAATTACCTTGGGCGATTTATATGTTCACTAAGCCTGGGCGATTTATACGTCTTGTAATTTCACTAGGCGATTTATACCATTTCTCTTGGGTGATTTATACATTACACTTGGGTGATTTATACACTTACCTTGGGAGATTTATACATTGCATCTAATCGATTTATACGGTTTTTTTGTGGTGTATAAAATCCCGTGAAATATTTACCTATTTTCTCGGTTTCATCAAGAATTGTAAAATCCCGTATAATCTCAAGACCAAAGGACTTCACTTTAACATAATTACTTCTTATCACTGTCCGATCAACAAGTAATCTTTTCACATACCAACAAAGTTACAATGACTACTCTTGTTGAATTCATGATACTCTCTGGTGGTGACAATCGTCCACCAATGTTGGAAAAACCATTGTATGATTCTTGGAAAAGTATAATGGAACTATACATGCAAAACATAGAGCATGGAAGAACGATACTTGAATCAGTTGAACATGGTCCACTCATTTGGCCTACGATTGAAGAAAATAGGGTGACCAGGACAAAGAAATATGTTGAATTGTCTGCTATAGAGAAAATTCAAGCTGATTGTGATCTCAAGGCAACTAATATCATTATTCAAGGACTACCATCTGATGTCTATTCACTCGTTAATCATAACAGAGTTGCCAATGATCTATAAGAAAGAGTTCAACTACTAATGCAAGGTACATCATTGACAAAGCAGGAAAGGGAGTGTAAACTATATGATTCATTTGATAAGTTTGCTCATATCAAGGGGGAATCACGTCATCAGTATTACTTAAGATTTACTCAGCTGATCAATGACATGAACGTTTACAAAATGAAATTGGAGCAATTTCAGGCCAATACCAAGTTCTTAAACAGTCTTCTACCTGAATGGAGTAAGTTTGTGACTGGTGTCAAACTTGTAAGAGATTTGCACACAACCAACTTCTATCAACATTATGCATATCTTGAACAACATGAACTCCATGCAAATGAAGTCCGTATTATGCGTGAATGCAATCAAGATTCACTTGCACTAGTTGCGAATCATCAGATGACACCGTCTCACTTCAACACTTATCAGTCTTCATACAACAATCCTCAGTTCCAACAACAGTTTTCACCATCTCAGTCTCCTCAATATGGATCAATTCATCCCACACAAAATTACTTAACTACTTATCCATCCACACCTCTTGCAATTACTTATCCGTCAGCACCGTATCCTAATGCTTACTCATCCACAGTACATCAAGATGCTTGTCCACAACCACAATCCATTCCTAAAATTAAATATACTGTCTCCATAGTTAATCAACAAACACATCTTGCTGAATTTCCTCAGATAGACTCTGGTCTAGTAGTTTTGATGTTTAAACAAGGAGATGACCCTATTGATGCCATTAACAAAATGATGTCATTTTTGTCTACTGTCATCACATCTCGTTTCCCATCTACTAACAATTAGCTAAGAAATTCTTCCAACCTAAGACAAAAAGCAACTATTCATGATGGAAAATAATATATTAAGAGTCCTACACATTATCCTTGTGATTTTGCCAGAACATCAAAGTGATACCTAAAAAGTACTCACAATGACGATGGAAATCCTTCCAGAGCCAACATTAAACAAGCTCTACGGTAGGTGACTTGTGAGATCCTATATGGATCAAACTTGTAACACTGGATATCGATTCGGTCTAGCTTATGAATTGACAGATGAATTTTGAAAAAGATGAAACTATTGGTGTGTCATAAAAACCGTTTGCATCTTAACACACCGACTGATTTTCCTAAATCAATTTTCAATCTTATGTCCAGGGGAAGACTCACAAGGGTATCTGGACATAGGAAAGCTGAACATGAATTGACGGCTTAATCGGGATATAGTAACTTACCGGTTCACTCTTACTGTGTTGTCTGCTTTGAGACGCTCCGGTAATGAGAACAACTAGTACAACTACAAAACCCTGTCAAGGAGATTCTTCGGAACTCTAGCTGATCACAGGCAGTATTTATATTGATTAACGGGGAACCGTGGTTATTACAACCGTATTTGACAAATTGACAAAGCCACTTTCGTCTATACATGTTGATTATCACTAACCCTTTCATGCACGTAATCCCGATGGTCACAGCTATTGGATCAAGACAAGTCAAGATTCAAATCCACATGCTCATACTTGACCAACAAAAGTGAAGACATCATGAAAGCTCAAGTACATGTTTCAAGACTTCCGCTACTCTAATACCGTACGTCTTTCTTGAAGTGACGAAGTATTAAAGTCAAAGAATTTCAAAGAAGTTTCCGTCACTCTGATACCGAACGTCTTTCTCGAAGTGACGAAGTGTTATAGTTAAAGAATTTCAAGAAAGATGTCTTATTCAAGCTTTCAAGACCAAGAAACAACAACAGTATGAGCATGTCGGTCCAAAAGTCACAAGTGCACAAGACGGCGACAAGATCACAAGATGATGATAAGAGATTATGCTTGGTTGATGATCTCAAAGAAGTTCAAGTTCACATACAAGTCAAGCCTATCAGAACAAGCTCAAGCCTAAAGTCAAAGATCACTATGCCATATTCACAAGATAAAGTCAAGAAAACAAGTCTGCGAGCACAAGACTGAAGACAAAGCATAGTATGCTAGGTTTAAGTTTTTGTAAAATGGAGTGACCTCCCTTAGGGGGAGATTGTTAGGATCACAAAAAGTATCGGTCACTTCTATTATATCGTTAGATAGCTCGTATAGTAATATTTGGAAACTAAGTAAGCTAAATAGGCCAAAGGCCCATGGAAAGCCCATCCGGCCTACTAAGTATATAAACCCTTTCCATGCTATGGAAAGGGTGTTGGTTGTTTCATTTCACATACTAATCTAATATTATTCATTTACACTTTCTCTCTCTAGGAAGCAACCTCCCACTCTCTTTCTCTCTCTAGATTTCTTCATACTTGTGTGTGTATTTAAGGATTACTTAATATACTTATTTCATTAGGAGCATATATGGTATTGATGGGGGGTGGGTAGTGTTACAAGGTCTTAGGGTGGAGGGGGTGAGGTTTGGGATGATATAATTAGTACTGGGAAGAAGTTGGATGGTATGGAAGGGGCGTTTGTTAATCACTTTATAAAAGCCATGTGAGACGGAAATGGTACATCTTTCTGGATGGATAAATGGGTTGGTGATATGCCTTTGTATAGGCGTTTCTTGATATTATATCATTTAGATAGAAACAAAGAGATGATGATGGGTAGTAGGGGTAGATGGGAGGACGGCAAGTGGGAATGGCTTTGGGATTAGAATAGACCTCCTAGGGGTAGGGCCATTGGTGAGCTAAGTGATCTTGTAGAACTCAATGCAAATGTTAGTTTTAATATAAATAAGACGGATAGTTGGAAATGGGGTTTAGATCCAAATGGGGTATTTTCGGTCAGATCGTTGTATAAATGGATAGAAGAGCAGCGGGTTAACAGTTGGGTGAGCGTAGAAAAAACGAGATGGAACAATATTGTCCCTAGGAAAGTAAATGTGTTTGTTTGGTGAGTTAGGTAGACTTCCTGTTCGGATTGAGCTTGATAGGAGAATGATCGACCTTGATTCTACTTTATGTCCATGTTGTGACAATGTGGTAGAATCGATTGATCATAGTTTGGTGTTGTGTGAAAAGGCCATGAATATTTAGGATAGGATTTTTGCTTGGTGGGGAGTTGGCCCCGTTGATGTGTTTAATGTAAAAGACATATTCGGGCATAGAGGTGGACGGTCGATGGGAAAAGAAGCAAGAGGGCTGTGACAGGATGTTCTTGTGGTCGCGACATACTTTATTTGGAAAAGTAGGAATATAAGAGTGTTCAAAGGTAAGATCCAAAGTAGCTCAAGGATTTTCCAAGACATTTAGATAAAGACTGTTGAGTGGGTTAGCAGGCGGGCTAAGAAGCATCAGTTTCCTTGGCAACTATGGCTTGAGAGATCGGTTGATTGTGGGTTGACACGTACTGCAACGACGGTATGATGCTGGTATTGCTTTGTGGGGTGCTTGGTTGATCAGGTGGATGGTTTTGTGGTCATATGGTGGGCTGATGTTGTTCTGTTTGAGTATGGGTCTGTGGTGGTGTTTTGGCTATAGTCTTGTTCTTTATTATTTCACATATCTCATGTGTCTTTAGTTTGTTGTAGACAGTGTTTGTTTTTTTTCTTGGTGTATCTTGTGAGGCTTAGTTTTAGTCGTTGTTTGGTGCCTCGTGGGGTTATGTTGCAGTTGTATTTTGTTTTCTTGTTGGTTGGTAATAATATTGCTTTTAAAAAAATGACATTAAAGGGTTTTAATTGGGGATATATGGATTAACCCTACTTGCTTTTTATATTTAACTAGTTTTAAGGCCCGCCCCTTGGGCGGAGAGCTTTAAAGTATTGTTGGAAGAAACATTTATATTTTGATAGTTGTTCGTTATTGTATTTGCTTGTTCCAATTATTGTGTATCATTAGGTAAGTTATGGTTGATGTAATGTAGACAAATAAATGTAATTAGCAAGAGAGTTTATAAGATAATATTGTGAAACATTGATGTAGCAAAGAATAAATATGATATAACATAGTATAATTTGGTATCAGCTAACGTAGTAATAGAAAAACTAATTAATAGTATTTACAAAAATATAGTCATTACAAAAAGGCAAATGAAAAATGATTAAACTCAAAGTTTATGAAGGACTTCTTTAAAAACAACATTGTTTGTGTAATTGCAATAATTGTCATCTTTATCAGAACATAACACCTTTAGACCTTTCTTACTCTTTACTCTTGATATAGCCACATAGAGTTTGCGAAAAAACTGGTCGTTCCAAATATAGACCAACCTTAGACAAAGTTTGTCCTTGACTTTTGTTAATTGTCATGGCAAAACAAAGCGATACAGGGAATTGTCTCCTGTTGAGTTGAAAGGGCATTCTCTTATCTGATAGACTAATATTCATCCGAGGTATAGCGACAACTGTGCCTACTTTACCACCTGATATAATTTTAGCCTCGATATTGTTTTTGCTCATTCTCAAAACCTGTAACCTCGTACCATTACAAAGACCACCTCTTTGGTCGATGTTGCGCAAACACATAACGGGAGCACCAATTTTCAAGACTAACTTGTGTGGAATACCAGACATCTTGATCGTATTCAAGAACTCAGTTGTGTAAAGAGACTCATTGAAATTAAAATCAATATCTACATCAATATTATGTTTTAATATAATAAATGTTTTGGTAGTTTGATACTATTTTGGTTGTTCCAAGTTCGGAATTTGTCTTTAATGCTATTTGGTGCGTACCATAATTATATCATTTACATCACATAGTTTTTCAATTATGTTTTGCTTGTTGCAGTTTGAAAAAAAATAACATCATGAATACTGCTTATGTTAATCAAAAAACTTATACTACTTATGTTTTATAAGTTAAAATTAACCGATGGTTGATGAATGTTGTAAAAAAAGTTAGTGCTTAAACAAATTCAATTTGAAGCCATGATTCAGTAATGAAAACTTTTTAATTAGTTCAACGAACAATTCATATATACGATAGCACACCACACATTTGTAATATTATTGTCGTTGTTCCAAATTAATCTTGATAAACTTCGGCGTCATCTTTTCTTCGTGGAACTCTGCAAAATTGTGATATTTCTTCATTAGATTCAACCGATGACATACCATGGGTCATATGGGTACATGAGCAGAGGCCATACTCGAACTCAAAACCCATTTACATGTGGTAACGAACAGGACCAATGCATTCACACTTTAAACTAACACCACCACCACAATTGCTGATTTTTCCTATTGCAACAGAGCCTAAATCAACCCATCTATAAATAAATGAATTTAAATTGACACCTCTACTACACAAAATCTAACACATTCTACATTGCTAATTTGAATTCCAAACGGCCTTGCCCTTCCTGCAACACCAGTTTCCATTCTGAAACCATGACACATTTAGATACATGATATTAACATGTTGCGTATTTTATGCCACCAAAGCAGTAAGATTTTATTAGATGAAGATAAGTAAAAGAGACATAATTATGTTACATGTGGCTCCAAGCACGCTCGTTTTTTGGTGAATGTGAAAGAACTAATGCTGAAAATCAGATGCAAAAAGAGAAACCTTGAATTCCATGCAGTTCCAAAGTCACCACTCAGCAGTGAAACTACCCTGCACCGTCTATACTAAAATAAATAGTTTACAGGTTTCAAAAGCTAATATTTAAATATTAAAATCATTTTATTTAAAAAGTTACGCCTAGTACGATTTTGAGTATTTGGAGTTAATGCATTCCATCGGAAATTAAGGTGCTGCAAAACACCGGAAGATGAAATAATGCATTCAAGCGATTGCAAGAGAACTCAATTATAGAACATAATTTCCGAATAGCATAGCTGTTGCAAAACGCCTTATTCTGATAGCAAACGGTTGAGGTTTTATCTAAAAATTTATGTAGCTAGCCAAAACATTAAACTTGAGTTTTGTTTGTTCTTTTATAAAAGGAACGCAAACAATATCTTGAATTGACATACCAAGTGTCTTTCCCTATTCGGTAAGTTGCTCATTTAGACGTTCTCTTCTTAGGAGTGATCGTGGACAGAGAAAGTGGTGCGCCCAAAGGTTGTGGCTTTGTTACCTTTGCGAAGGAAATGCAGCAACAGCAGCAGCAACTTCAACCACCCTAGGGGAATTTTCATTCAACGGTATTCTAATAATCTGTAACATGTCATAATCCTGAGTTAAAAGTGGGAACTGAAATACATTTTAATTGCAATCATACAAAGTAATATTAATTCAAGAAATAAGCTCAATATCTGATACTTACGTACAGCTTATGCAAAGTTGATTCAAATTTTTTGTGAAGCAGTAACATATTTACTCAATAATGAAAAGTTATGAATTACTTTTTACCCCTAAGCAGTAACAGACTTGGGTTGTATTTTATTTTACAAAGGTCATGTCAACATGTTGAAAAATCACCCAAAGTCTATACTAAAGCATACAATGTCCAACTCATTTAAGTTTTAAGATTTACATTTGTAACAATTGATAAAGCATTCATTATTTATTAAAATGTGCAAAAGAGTTGGAGATATGGTGTTCGTAGGTCAACCTGACCAGCCCAATGTCGATGGGGTACTATAAGTGACCTATTTTAACCCTTTTATGCGTTCCATAATATGTTGAGCCACTCATCTTGCCACCGTAAGTTAAAGTATTCATCCATACACCCTAAAATCAATCATCTATCTGTATGATAAAGCTTATTTTACTGCACATTGCAGCTATGGTAGCTCTAACCGAAGCTATTTGCTAGAAGGTAGTGGCTAAAAGTTTCGATAAATCTGGAACAGGGTTGGTTGAGAAGCCGGTTTCTTCTTAGATTGCCTATCGAAACTACACTCTTTTTGTCATCTTTGAGATTGCTTATATAAAGGGCAAAGAACTAAACAAAAGACAACAATCCACGAACACAAAAAAGAGAGATTTAGATGGCTTTCCCAGGAAGGCTACATCCACTTCAACGAAAAAAAGTATATATTATATGAAGAAAAAAGAGATAATAGAGAATACATAATAAAAACTAATCTTCCTAACCCTATACTATTGTCAAGATATTTATATTTATAGACCCATATGCATATGTGATCTTGGACATAAAGGATAGTTCCAGCAGATAATAACCCTAAACATACTCAAACACATTACACATGGTGGCTAAACTTGGGACTTATAAGGGAATCATTATATTAAGTTTATATTTTTGTGAGACTGGTTGTTACACTACAGGAAGGGGGAGCTGAATCATGTGCATACCCTTGACCCAAAACTATTCACAATTCAGCTACAAAATAGCTTCATTTATTTCACACGATGAAGTAAACTTACAACTTATGTTAATGTTAATGATACATCATATTATATTGCAAAAAGCAAACCTGGTTCTTCTTCTTTTTCAGACGAGTAAATGTCAGTTCAACTGTTCAAGACTTTAAGACACTGCATGCAAAGTTTAGATTTAATATAAACAAAATGATGAAAAATATAAAACCAAAAAGGTAATTTCTGAAAGCCCAGAAAGTTGATTATTTACCAGATAAGCTCTTAGTTTCTCAATCAGCTATTCAACAGCATCATCAACATGGCCTTGAATGATGACGTTCTTCTTCTTCTTTTCCGTCGAGTCAAACAGGGCAAGCTGCATCATTGTGGTACATCAGTATACAAATTTTTAAATAGATATAGCTACTATATATATATTTAAAATAAGAAGTGGTGAGAAGTGACTAAAACCACACATTTGAGATGCAACGATTTGCATTAGATGCATTTCTATTCATTTAGATGCACCATTTCGAGTCGTAGTAAATTTGATGTGTAGATGGTGCAAATTGATTTTCATGATTTTAGCACTGTGCAGAGGAACAAAAAACATAAGAAATCATAAAATGCATCTAATATGTGTATATACATCTAATTAAAAGCTTGAAACACATTATGATGCGTTATAATGCATCTAAGATTATAGAGTATTCATCTAATTTAAAATCGGTGCATCTCGATCTGCGATTATAGTTACTACTACTTCTTATCCTTCTTATTTTAAAAAAACTTCTCATTTGATCCTAACTCTACTCTCTCATCATTTCTCTCACCTCATATATATTATTATATATATATATATATATATATATATATATATATATATATATATATATAATAGTAAAAGACTAAGGCCACTCTACCAACTTTAGGATTTTATAGCCAATGAGGAGTTTCCCAAAACACATCCCTGCACATGATCCTAAAATGTTACTCAATTAACTAACATCACTAATCATTTGCGTGGACACTTTTTGCGTAGCGACTTAAATAAGACAATCAAAAAGCCCTTCAAATTTCATCAAAAAATTCAAAGACAGCATTTAGGTACAACTTAAATCTTATTACGGAAAATCCTGGATCGTGTTTAGTTGTAGCTTTTTTGAAACGTGGTTCGTCTGATTTTAAATACCTAAACAATGTGAGTGAACAAGAGAGGCCCGGTTGAGGTCAGAGTTGAGAGGGTTACGCATCCTGTGATGCCATAGGATATTCCTGAGCCTGCTCAAGAGGGAGCAGTAGAGGCTACATATGAGACATTGGAAGATTTCGTTCAGAGGTTCCATGGTCACACTCAGGTTATCCCAGTCCATCGTATACAGGCTATTGAGGGAGTTCAGAAAGAGCAGGTGTAACACCCCCAAAATCTGATATGCATCGGAATGGTAACATTGGGGTGCTGCGTCAAAGTACAACAATCAAGATATAGGAAACGACCTAAAAATGGCGTTTTAAACAAGAACATTCGATGCATTATAGCAAAATCAGAGTTTATACATTAGGTCCCATAAGTTTTGAAAAGAAAAGACATACTACATGAGTTCTTTAAACAAAAGCTTAATAATCCCAAAAGACGACATAAGTTTTTATAGATAAAGTTGCATCGAATTTAATTAAAACACAGAATCCGTTTTCATCGATATCCATCACGGCTCCCATCCAAGCTTATATCTGAGGACCTGAAATTAAACATGCTAAAGGTCAACACAAAAGTTGAGTGAATTCATAGGTTTATAAGTAAAAGTGTGGACCACAAGATTTAAGTAATGGAGGACTAAGTACATATTTCGAAGTTCAAAAACATGTATTATTGCACTAAGCTCATGACCCCGAAGCCTTAACTGTTTTTGCCACAAGTGGGTAGGGTGTCTGCCAAAACAACCTACAAGTTATTCTTAATGTTAAATGCACCATGGTCAACTTGTGACCAGAAATTCAAGGTGGGGATTGTTAGTCCCGATAGATCTATCCACAACACTAGCGCTCACAATAGTGGTAATTGACGGTTCATGATATGGTAGGGACTTAGATGGCACTGTGGTAACTTATGCAATAATATGCAGGTAATAATCTGGATAGCATACAGTTTAAAACAAAACACTTGTGTCCGTAGTAAAACAAGCATGTAATTCCACCCCGTAGAGTTTATAAAACAAGGAGATAGAAATGGGGGCTATGAACTCACCTTAGGAGTGAAGTGATGAAATAATCAGGTAAATGGCAGAAAACGTATCACGGAAATATCCGAAAGCAACCTAAGTAAATATGGGTCGTATCAGTACTCAAGTACGTCGTCTAATAACTACCATGTACAATCCTATATAGTTATCATCATACTATCGTTCGGGCTATCATAATTAAGAGGTCATGACATGACGTACGAGGAGCTAGGATACTTTAAATCGTAAATCCAACAGTTCGTCAATACGACATCCGAAGAGGCCTCATTATGAAATTCCCTAGTAATATAGCACTTGATAACTAATACCACATATAGGTCTATATAGCTCAATCACCATCTAATTGTTTTGGAAAAATTGGGTTGATTAAGTAAAAACGTTTATAATTATCGTTTTAGTAAATATAACATAACTTTTGCGTTTTAAGCCCTAATTTGACGTTTCTTATGCCCACGCTTTCGTACAAAGACGAGTGATCAAAATATTAGATATTAAAATTTTCAACTTTCTGTTGTGAATAGTAATTTTACTGTTCACAACAGCTATAAACCCGTTTTTACGTTTTAATTAGCGTAAAACTCGTAAATGTCGTATTTTATTCGTTATAGTTCCGTTTTTAGCGATTCTTTCGAGTACGATCTCGTATTTAAAAGTTATATCATATATTTGATGTTTTAAAAATATAACTTTCTGTAATGAATAGTAATTTTTATAAAAATAGTTTTATAAACCCGGTATTAACGTAAATCGTATTTTTATCGTATCTTTTTCGTTATAAATCGGTTTTTCAAGTTTCTTATCATTTTGGAATCGTCATGAGGCGTATTATTTTTATAAAAAGTCAAAACCTACTGTATAAGTGTCGAATTTAAACAGCCCTTTATTATCCAAGAGTATACTTTCTTTAAACACTTTAAAAACCCTAATTTATACATAATCATGTTTATACTTAAACAACATGTTAACATACTTATAGATCCATTATTCCATGATATATACAACAACATGACATAAGAAAAAGTGTATAATTTCATAACCATAGGTAAAAACTCTTTTTACATATTCAAAGGTTCTAAATGGTGATTTAGCTATAAAGAACATGTAAACACATAAAATCATGAAATGAAAAGTATAAAGGTATTTAGATAACCTTAGGAAGGATGAATGATGAAGAACAAATGATCTAAACCCTTGTTTTGGATATCAAACCCGAGATTATAACACTAGAAAAACCCTTAATCCTTTGAAACCCGAATCTTGCACAAACTTTCTTAAATCTTCGAAACGAGAAATCAACCCTCCGATCTTTCTTAGAACACCTTAGAATAGATGTAAGAACACTTGTATTTGATCTAGAAAATCAAAGTATGGATGTGTTATGGAGATGGTTTTGAGCCGTGATATATGATGAGAGAAATGAGAGTAATGTGTGAAAAATTGGTTAAGAAATATATGTTATGATTTTTCTAGTTTAGGCTTTATATAGGGCTTAACTAAGGTTAAGGAACTCTAGTTAAGTTAACTAGGGTTAAGTTAAAGGAAAATATCTAAAAGATATTTTTGATAAATATCTAACAAATATCTAAAAAAATATCTAGGGTTATTTAGGGCATATTTAGTGATTTGTGATTTCCGGGTTCGCCTAAACGCGTTTTATTGCGAAACGTAAACGTTTTACGTAACCGACAAAAATAAAATATAAAAAGTTGATTACTACTTTCCTAAAAGTAGTATATGGCTTGCTTGACGAATACTTTAATTCGTTTGGTGTCCGTTTACATTAATCGTTGATTTTTAGTTTACGCGATTTAACCTGATACTTAATATTAAAAGCGAACGCGTACGAAAAAAAAAATAACTCGTAAAATAGATGACGTCGAAAATGACCTGTAAAATACAGATATGTTACAGCAAGGGTGGTTGTTTTTTTTTGTTCGCAATATTTCAACGGTTCGTTTAGGTCCGGGTCTAACTGTTTTTGATCGATTAATATATTGTGATTACAGTTTCGAATCCCTCCAATGTTGTTGTTTTATATTTTTGATGTTAATAAATAATAAGTTAAATGTTCTTTTCATGCGAGGTTTTTGTTAATATAGTTAATATCCAATTTCCATTCCGCTAAACACATAATAGTTAAAGTAAATATGTTACGTTAGAATAGGTGTACATGTAATACGTGGAATAATAAAAGTAAAGTAATAATATAGTTATAAATGTTTACGTGTGAAATAAAGTATACGGAGGGGTCTTTTCTTTTTTCTTTGAAAGAATTTTTTTATTGTTAGTATATAAAGTTTGGCACTAAACGGTCCTTCCTTCATATACGCCTAAGAATTTTAGTTTACGTTATTTTAAATTTTAAGCAAAAAATTCCTAATAAAAAGGTTTTATGGTAGAGATAGTTGATGATGCGAATTCAGGCTACCTAAATTGTCATATCGAATGTAATTGAGGAAGTAGTAGATGATATCCTTCCTGTCTTTATATTGTAGATGTTAATGATATTGGTGTTACATATCTGTTTATGCATTTTTTTTGATTTATTGAAGTTGGTACTTATGTTTTGATAACCTCAAAGAACATGTATTTGTTTACGACAAAAAATAAACCAAGTTGAATTGTTTCAAACCTAATTTTTTTTATTTGTTTGTGGAGATTTGGTTTGTATGTTTAGTTTGGTTCCCCATTTGTTTTGCTTTTGTTTAGTAGTATAGTTGATATTAATTTATATTAACCCACCTAACGGGCGGGTTCGCTTCATATTGATATAGATAATACACCTATGTAGTTGTAAAGCCCGCTACGAAATATAACAAATATTCTTCCAAGCTTATATCATAATTTAGCATAAGCCATAAAAATTCCTTAGATGAAGCTTATATGCACTTGATAAAATTCACAAACAACCTCCTCGCTTTGACTATGACAACTATAATTAGAAGAATATAAGTTTGAAGTTATCATTCTTTCAAAGATTCCAACCAACTATGACGTACAAATAATGGCATTTTTGGTTTATGGGTTTTCAATACAAGGAATGTAATGATTTCTAAAATATCTTGTTTGGTTTATACTTGGCAGGAATACTTTGAATTAAATTATGTCTGGAAACCCATAGATTGATATCAGGTGAGGTGGGTGGGTTTCTTAATTTTCTCTCTCTTCCTATTGTTTCTTCATCTTCCAACAGTACACTTCCCTTTTACCAAGTTTTTTGAATTTTCTGTTGATACTACAAATTCATAAATATCTTTCTTTCAATGTAAAAAGTTGTTATGTAGTTGGTTAATAATCTTTCTCACAAACTCACAACTGGTTCACCTTACTCGTAGAATTTTCTATAACAGTGTATGTCGAATTCGTGGCTACCGGAACTTGCTCCTTGTCATCTGATATCATACGCAAACAATACGAGTATATGACTATAAAGGAGATAACAGTTTTTGTGGTTTATATTTTGCAACTTCGAGTGTGATTTTCATGTAAAGTTTGTGTGTGATTCTATTAATGATGGTCAAATGTGCTTTTTCATATGTGATATTAGTATACCAAGTTATGATGGAATTGTGAGTATGGGTTGAACTTAAATTTGAACTACAATGTCATTAATATGGATTGCTCTCTTGCCCGTCTTCGTTCAAAGAAGTATACATTTTACTGTGTAAATATTTTACCAACACAAGTAATTTATAAACTTTCAAACCTATGGAAATTAAACCAAATAATGATATTAGAAATGATATATCAACTGATACC
The DNA here is from genome assembly GCA_026074375.1 of Tanacetum coccineum. Classification (NCBI taxonomy): domain Eukaryota; kingdom Viridiplantae; phylum Streptophyta; class Magnoliopsida; order Asterales; family Asteraceae; genus Tanacetum; species Tanacetum coccineum. The sequence continues at coordinate 3,883 of BQNB010069322.1, read as the reverse complement.
AAATCCCATTCCATTCTATGTCTAAATTCACACCTTTAGTGATTCCCGGTAGCAAACCAAACGGCCCCTAAAATGACTAATTTTGACCCGTCTACATAAACAGAGCCATCATGGTGTTTGTTTGCTTCATTTTATATCTTCATTGTAATAATTGACTCCTGTACCACAAAAAAGAATAGAAAACATATATCAGCAAGTATAAAAGTAAGACTTAATATCGACAACACGGTTCTCTTATAAGAGCAGGTACATGGATTTATGAAGTAGTTCCACCGTTATATTGCGTCAAAATTTTAATTATTTCCTCTCTTGGCTCATAATCCTGAGAAATCATTATGCAAGATTCAACACGCAAGATAAGTTTTATTTCAATATCAACTATAAGCCGCAAATGCAGTTTCATTCAAGTGGGAAATCCAGGTCATGCAATTAAAAGCCACAATAAGGCAAACAGTTATATACATGTAAGATGACGAATACATACAAAAATGCTAAAAATTGTTGAGATATTAACAGTTCCGATAACTTTTCCATAGGAGTTTTTGTGGTAATGAGAAATATAAAAGCATATGAAGATATATAAAAAAGAAAAACGTAATGTTCTAATGCACCTCGTAGCCCTTCCAAGGGCCTCGCCGTTGGCATAGTCTTTTATAATCCAATCGCGTTTAATTCCAATCCTTCCTTCACGATGGCACCATGTCTCAACTTCAACCACGCCACTCCTGTTACAGATGTCAACATGTTGAAGATAATGGTTATCTCTCCCCACTAACTGTTCAGCAAAACCAACTCTACATGATAATTAATATTCACAAATGAAATAATCAAGCATGTGCACATTTTACGGTTAGTTCTAAGCTTACGTAAAAAGGTTGCAACACTGCATAAATTAAAGTTAACATTTTATGGCTGTTTGGTTGATGATTTTTGTGTCATAAGGGTTGTTTGGTTTGCTGTTAAAGTGGGTGTTTGGTTGCTGATTTTATGACTTGCTCAACGTGCAAAAAGGGTTGTTTGGTTGATGATTTTTATGTCAAAAAGGCCTGTTTGGTTTGCTGTTAAAGTGGGTGTTTGGTTGATGATTTTTCTGCATAAAGGGCTGTTTGGTATGCTGTCAAAGTGGGTGTTGGGTTGCTTTCTGCCTATGACAACTGTTTTCCCACTTTATATTCGCATGGTTATATTCAAAGTTTAGAGTATACATACCACATGACCCTTTTAGTTGGCGTAACATTCTGGGAACCGGATTTAGCTGCATTAAGCTGGTAGTTGTCAACCTGAAACCATGGTATAAAAATGATGTTAAATAATTATCTTTCTCTTACTATATGAAAAAACCCATCATCAAGATCATCACTAATACAGTAGATAAATGAGAATCATCATCGTCTGATCAATACGCATTCTGAAACATGCTTTCCCCTATTGCATATACCGGAAAAAGAAACGATCCGTCGGGTTCAAGAAGAAAAAATTACAAATAAAAGTCGATTAGATACTGCAAGGGAGTGAAGGACTATTAGCTGAATGTCTGAAACTTCATCGTGAAAGTTACTCATTTGATGTTAAGATAAACTCAAAATATTTCTTTCAAATATAGGCATCGTTTCTATCAAATTAATTGAATGGTCATGGTCCCAGCTGTCGAAACCGCCATGCATATGCTTTCCTCCTTCTGGTTTATCTCGTTCTGGTTCAAATGATGAATCGAGCACCTAAACCCCAAAAGTCTAGGTGGTACAGTTCGGTCCTTGAACCTGTGAAAACCAAAAGTATAAAAATCAGTGTTAAAACATATTTTCTGGATAGCCACTTTAATTTGCTTTTTCACTTTTTAGTTAATCATCAAAATAAAACAGTTTATTAATTAGATCTACATTTAATCTATACTGCTTGAGATGATCTAAACCGACCTGACCGCACCGGACCTGGCCCGACGACTCATCCCGACCTGACCAGACTTGACCTGTGTATGTACCTCATCGTCTGAAGATTCACAGAGTCGTTACTATCAGAGAAGCCCTGGAACCAGAAATGTCATGTTAACAGAATAATGATAACACACTCATAGATGTAAAAGTAAGTAGCTTTCCACAAAAGCAATGACTCAAAACTTTCAAGTGAGAAAAATCTCAGTTTAAACCAATTAGTGAAAGTTTTATCCGGAGTTAAGGTATGTTGTTCTTGTCCATTGCCTGTATGTATTGGCAAAACAAACATACACATATATAAAAGAGTAAACTGCAAAATACATCCCTGTGGTTTTAACTTTCTCACATAATACATCCCTGTCAGAAACTATTGGCAGTATACATCCTTCGTTAGGCAAACGTTTGCCACAATACATCCTTGAGGACGAACGATGCAAATATTTTTCCGTTATCTTCTCACGAGGGATGTATTGTGTAACGAAAAAATATTTGCATCGTTCGTCCTCAAGGATGTATTGTGGCAAACGTTTGCCTAACGAAGGATGTATACTGCCAATAGTTTCTGACAGGGATGTATTTTGCAGTTTACTCTATATAAAATCAAAATGATGATGCAAAAGCGTTCAAATATCAAGTGAAATCACAAAGAGTAAAAATAACCCTCACCATAAGAAGATTGCCCGTGTTCTCCTTATATCCACTTTAAGTCAAATTCTTGCTGTCATAATGGACTAACGGTTCGAAAATGGAAATTTGTTCTGAACATTTCCTTGCTTACAAACATTATAAAAATCCAATTAAACTCGCATCTTGCAACTTGCAAGAATTTGTATAGTGATCACCGACTGTGTACACCCGCTTTTTATAAATCATTGTTATATCATAAAAAGGTATATATGTTGCTTACCAGTTTAATGTTGATCAGATCTTCAGTGTCATCAATATATTCCATCAGCTGCAGTTGGATAATTTAAATCAAGTTAAATAGATTAGCAAATGCAAATCTGCTTTAGTTCAATATATCACTATTCCCGTCAATAGTTCAATAACGATGTTTGGTTATTACTAAAGGTCTAAGATGCTCTTCAAGACAAATATTAGGGGCTCAAGCCCAACTACTTGCCATATGTATAAAATGCCCTTCAAAATGAAAAAATAACCAATGTCGCAGCAGTACTGATTGGTTCATGACTTGCTAGAACAAAATGGTGTGCATAAGTTGATAAAGAAATATTACTGGAAAAAAGTACGTTTTCACAAAAAGGAACGTCTTGCCGAAAGCAACTTGTTTAGAGTGTTGTCAATTCCAACAAAGTACGCCTCCAACAACATCTCAAGTTGATCAATGTTATGAGCTTCACCGGTTACAGATGAACTCACCAAGCTTCTACGTTTATCATTACTAAACGCCCTTTGCAATTTATGTGTACCACTTGTGGATCTGATACGGGGGCAGACACGGATCCTAGTCCCACTCTAGGCCCAATCAAACTACTTCCTTGTACTTGATCATATAAATCAGTACATGAATTTCTTTGTTTTTCTAGGGTAAATACATCTCAGCCATAACTCCATCATCATTCATTAGTTGTTATATTTCATCACATGCCTAAAAAGTTTGGAGGAAAAGCTAATTGTTATATGTTTAGAGATCAAATAAACTCATTCAATATAGTTTTACCTTTTGCACCCGTAGAGTTAATGCTAAAAGGTGGCCTTTAAATCTTCGACCACGCTCAAGATTAAGAATACTTATTGATTTTGCAAGTTCATCAAGCACGGGATCAATTTCCATTTCCAACTCCTCCACCTAAGATAAAAATGGTATTTAAGATATAATCACAACATGAGATTAGAGGTGGCAAACCAAAAAAAAACCACCAAAAGTATTGTTTCAAATCATAGATAATATGTGTGCCAAATATGATTACAGAGATTATATTATTTGT